>LSSK01000279.1:0-21697 GCA_001969505.1 Zancudomyces culisetae
CTAAATGGGACGTTAAACATGGCAACACACAACAACACTGTTGTATAGCAGAAATTATAGCCATTTTTAATTATTGAATTTTAGTTATCATATCTAGTTTTGTTTCATCACATCCTTATCATTTTTACCAGGAGAGTTTTGGATTAGAATGTGATTAGTTTTACATTTATTTAAGTTTAGTTTAGATAGTATTTAACAAACAACAAGGAAGAAAAATAAAGAACAACCTTTTTACACAAATTTAAAATAAGTATATTAAAAGTTTTAATAGCAAATAAACTAGTACAATTTTTTAAGTAGAATAGTTCAATAGGATATTCATACTGATTATTCTACAACATCACAAGCGGTTGTGTGGTGTAATGGTTAGCACATAAGACTCTGAATCTTGCGATCCGAGTTCGATTCTCGGCACGACCTCTTTTATTCACTATTATATTACTTTTATCGTTTTCTATAATTACATTTTTTTAAGTGTAGTATAACTGCTATACTATTTTAGCTCGTTAATTAATTCCTGTTCTATATAGAATAAAGCACCGATCAATTTAGCTAAATTAAAGCTAAAACGACTATATTGTTAAAGATAGAATATCCGAACGATAACGAATAATAATATAGCGGACAACGAAAAGATACATCTTTAGCCTTTCATTGCGGTATA
Source organism: Zancudomyces culisetae (assembly GCA_001969505.1). NCBI lineage: Eukaryota > Fungi > Kickxellomycota > Harpellomycetes > Harpellales > Legeriomycetaceae > Zancudomyces > Zancudomyces culisetae. The sequence continues at coordinate 665 of LSSK01000279.1, forward strand.
TACTTATAACATACGTTTATTTATACTTATTAATTAGAACTATAACTTTATTAAATCGAGTTTACTTATTTTTTTATTATTATTTAGCAATAATAAAGATATTTAACATACTTATTTCAGCAATCAGTAATATTGAAGTGATCTGAGATATTAGTTAACTGACATCATAAGCGTTTTACCAAACTTATCAAACTGTTAGCTGAAGATATATCGGATAGCTATAACATCTTTATATATTACAGTAGTTTATTTATACATTTTAGTCTGTTTATATTATAAGTATTTTTTTTCACAATTTATTCAATAATTAATAAATATTGTATATTGACTTCAAAAGTTTAAATTTTTTACCTTTTGTGATTATTTAAATAATACATTTCTTTTGTATATCATTATTTATATTTGTGATAATAGTACATAAATTTTATAAAGATTTTTTTGTATAAAATTAGTGATTACCCATAGTGTATAAAAACTTATTATATAATTATCAAAAATTAACCATGGTCGTATTTCTACTTTATGAAAATACCAATTTATATATATCTTTTTACTATTCACCGTCTGCTTTCGTTTATACTAGCTGATTTTTCCTACTCAACATTACTAATAACGATCGTTATCATTTATTGATCACTATTGCTGCTAATAGTAGTCTTTTTATTCTATTATTTATGATTGATTCGCTAGTAAAAAATCATGTACCTTTATAATAAAAAAATAATTATTCTTTTGCTATTGAATCTGTTACGATTTGTAAATATTATCAAATCGTATTTCGATCGCTGACCGTTTTAATGATTTACGTTTTTGGAAATGTGAAAGAAATTACTATCTTCGAAAAGTGAAAATATATTTGTATCTAACTGTTAGTACTATACATTTACTATTTATTATTTTGTGATTAAATTTAATTATTAACATCATTTTACTTTATAGCTATTAAAATATAATAATATAAATTAGTTTATCATCAGATGGAAACTGAATTTGTGTAGCGAGCTCAGCTGTTTATAGCTTACATTCTCAGTCTATTCGTACTCTGTAATTCTAAGTTTCAAAATATACTTGATTCATATATGATCAACTTTATTTTAAAATATTTATCTATTTTAGACTTTATCAATTTACTTTCATTATTATTTTAATGATATCATGTCATTTATTAAAACTTTACATTTTATTATATGCTTTTTATATTAATTTATTATTTACTATGAATTAGATTTTTTAGCATTTTATACCATAACTATTCTATTTTTGATTTACTTTTTTTTAATATACTAATACACTAATATACTTTCAATTTTAGAATTTTATTACTATAACAAATTTTATTAGTTAATTGTTGAGAATCAATACTATAATTTTAATCACAATGTCGAGTTGCGACTTATATTCTAACTTTATTTAGATATACCTTCTTAACTAACTAATAGCTTACTGAAAAATACTAACTTTCTTAAGTCATTATCTTTATATTTCCCTTATCTCTGTCTCTTAACATCTTATCCAATTTACGTATATAATTATTATTGCGAATTTCTAATGTCGGCCATCAGCACTAATTAACAAAATTTGCCAATAATTGCGTTAATTAAAAATATTAACAAAAGATAACTTAGTTTAAATTTGTACGTTTAATAATGTATAAGCTTGTATTGTTATACTTATGCATTTTTAATGGCAAATTTGGACCTGGCCATGTTTATTTTAGGTTATAATACTCATATTTTTTCTTCATTTTTTAAAGTTTAATTGTACTTAATTAATAATCTTTATGACTTTTACAATTTAAATTGCTTTTCAATAACTAAAATTGCAACAAATTTTTAAATCTTATTTCTAACTATAAGCTGGTAAAAATATAAAATATAAAATATAAAATATAAAACATATTAGATATTTTTTAAGACTGTAATAGTTTAATTAACACTAGAAATATATTGAGGAATGGTATAATCGTGTTAAACGCCGTATTAACGTGTTAGTTATATTAAATTCGAGTGACGACTCAACCATTTTTGATCGTTGTTATTTGAACTTTTAGCTTTGATATACGTTTATAAAAGCCTTAGTAAATATCTTTTCCACTAGTCAATTTATAACCATTTTTGCTTATTATTGTCAAAAGTATATTAAATTTACTAGTTTTTATCTAAATATGCCGAAACTCACGAACTTTGTTCTTTGCAAGAACTAATAAATGACTTTAAAAGTATTATCAAAGATATTAGTATATTTTTGTTTTAGTATATCAAGTAAAATACAATCATCTCATGGCACTGGTTCACTCTTTATCTTTCTTTCTTGAATATACAGGCTTTAAATAGAAGTCTGAGCAATATAAAAAAAATTAATAAGCTGGAAAACTACTCCAAATGGAATTGAGAAATAATTCTTAATATAGCTTTAAGATTCAGATATCGATTAATCAATCATAAGATCAATAATTTGTGTTTTATTGGTTTTTTGATTAAAAAACGAGTCAACTATATATTTTTAGAAATACTACAATGTTATTCTACTCTGTAAATCTAATAACTTTATACCCATCAGGTGTTGGATCAAAAGATGTTTCTGATATTTAATCGGTCTTTTTCAGTTACTCGAATGTAAGTGTAAACCAGAATTATGCCATTTTTACAACCAAAGCCTATAATTTGGCAATTTAAGAATGTGATGTAATTACAGTACTGTAAACGGTCAAAATAACTGACCATAGAGCTTATTTACCTCATTATATTCTAAATGGTTTATTCCTATTCATGGTAGTAGAATTTTTTAAAAACACGATATTATTGAAAAGTATGTAACTATAATGCTTGAAGTGACAGGCTCTGGTTAATTAAAAAAAAGTATATACTGTATTTATCAAACTATACAATACGAAATAATGAAAAATAATATGAAGTAATACCGCGTAAATAACTTTATACAACATGAATATTTGAAGAGTGCAAATCTATTTTTTGTGAATTGTATGGTAGAAAATCTCCTAAAAAAAAGTCTATCCGTCCTTTTTAACCTTTTGATCTTTTCGCTCCTTTAGCACTTTTTCTTGATTCATTTTCTTTAGCTTCTTAAACTTATGGTAACCATTGTCTGTCCCAAGGATGAAATCCATATGTCTAAACATACTTGCAAAGTTGTTTCCATATGCCATATGATGATAGTCATGATAGTCAGCGCCCGCCCATATTGGGATCAAGTTGTTCAGTGACCATGGGAAATCATATCCCGTGTGTACTTCAAGTGATACAAATGTTTTTACTCCAATCCACAAGACTATTGGGATTACATGAGCCTCTTTGAATAAACCTGTAGAACTGGCCAACCATGAATACATGACTGGTCCACTAATTGCGGTAAGAGCCAAACTAGTTGATTCGATTGGGTGCGAATAATCACCGATTAGCCCAAATGGTGCAGAGTATTCGTGGTGAATTACGTGAATTTTTCGGTACAGATAGTCCACATGTAGCAAGCGGTGAGTCCAGTAGTGCCAGAAATCATCAGCAACCATGAAAAATAGAGTTTGAAGTAAAATAACATATAGTGGCGGGAATGGAACCGAAATATCAAAATTCAGAAGTTCCACAGCAGGAAAAAAGAGCATAATTGTGGGTAGTCTGATGAGAAACATATTTTCCAAGAATCTGCGCACACCTGTCCACCATTCCTTGTCTGATACATGCATATTCTGCTGTATCTTATACTTTTGTAACGCAGGAATGCTTTCAAAAGTAAACTGCACTGAATAACTGAGGAAATACACTGAAACATGAAAAATAAATATAACAAATCCATACATCAAGGTCTCATTTCGTTCCTCGAATATGGATAGCCAAGACTTTTCATACCATGTTGGTGTATATCCTATAGGCATCCTATCAGCAGCATTTCCAACTGTGTGAAAGCGTTCCATGTATGCACCTATACTGATCAGGGAGGAGAAAACACTGTTCATTTTTAAATATGGTTTTTGCCTTTTCTTTCTTTTCTTTCTTTTCTTGTTGAAATGAGTATTATTACAATGTGTAAATACTGCACATGTCAATACGTAGTACGCTGTGTATATTAGGCGTATGCTCTGTATGTTACAATGCTATAGAGTGAGTGATGTGTTGCTCTTGTTTTTTTTTCGACATCTCTTCATGCACTTTTATATTGAATTCAAGCTTGATGTCTCCCCCTTATAAAATAAACCCAATATTAACTATAGCTATCAATAGGCTTTCTTAGTTTGCAGCTTAAAATAGTAGTAAAAATTTACATTTTTATTCGGCGATCATTCCGATTTCTTTCTATTTGGTTCACCTGCGTTAACTTTTTGGTAAAAATATACATGATTTTTCGTTCATTGTTACATATTTGTTATTATAAAATACGTAAAATACACATAACAATTCTCAAAAACTTTTCACTATTATATAAAGTAATAAGTCAGCCTATTCTTGAAACCATCATGCTTGCCCATTAAACAAACCAAAAAAAAAACTATAATTGGGTGGTAATTAATTATACCACGTAGAAGAATGTGAATGCCATATTCAAGCTATTTGGTGTTCCTGTTATTCCGTTATAATTTGATATTTAAAGGTATTTTCGGAATATGAGTACTAAATAGAATTTCAGCCAATCAGCAATAATTGTTGTATTAACCTTAGTTAAAGCTTAGTAGTGTAGTTGGGTCAAGATTTAATATTTTAGATATTAAGAACTCGTAAGGGTATATCGATTTTTTTATCCAGTCTTATAACACATTTATTGCTGCATGAACTAGCAAAACTATGCGGATCATTGGGTAATACCAATTCCGAATTTTCATGAGTACTTTTCTGTTTTTTTTGGGGAGAATATCAATTACTGAACAGAATAATGCTCAGATTTAGTAAATGAAAATCCGAGCAGCAAATAAGCTATAAATGGTGATATCTCACTACCGTTCCCGTTTTATTTCTAATTATCAAACTGTCATATCAAAGTATCATTAAGAATTATTTTTTTGATCAACACATTTAGTAATTTTACATAAGAGTGCTAATAAGAGTTAAAGTAAATGCATTTTTACTTTACCAACTTCATCTATAACTACTAAATGTTGATTCTGTGGTAATATTCTTTTAATTGGATTTGCGATTTATCGTCGAGGTCCTGTATTCCCACAGGTCAACTTTTCTTCGGGTCAACTTCATTAGTAAATCTTTCTAAAAATGATCTAATTTTAATACATATAATATCTTTTTACTAAAGCACAAAGAGTATAGTTCACAAAGTTGTGTAGCCAAATTACATTGTTCCTTTAAACCCCCTCCCAACTATTTTAACTGTTAATGTTATAACTGTAATTAAATAATTTTTAATCCGAAACAAGTTCTTAAGTAAAGCGAATATATTGGTTAGTACGAAAACCAGTAGATACACCAATCTCCTACTCTCCCCTCCCCCCAAAAAATAAACGTTAGTACCAATGATTTTATATCAAGTAATAAAATGAGACTAAATAAAGCCTGATAATTTTTAAACTCATGAATGCAGACTGTATATGCAATATACTTGGGTTTTATCTTTTGAAAACATACTTTATTGTTTGCGTTGGTATAAAAAGCCCCAACCATTCGATTATGGTAGGTCTAACTCATGTGTGTCGCCAATGCACCAAATATAGATAGTAGCATATACTCAGCATGCATAAAAAAGCGATAAATCGAGTTATTGTTGCATACCCACACTGCCAAACTATTTTATTTACTTTCCATTTCAGCAATAGTATTACAAAAATTCTGTATATATTAACGCCATTTCAAACTTGAAATAATATAGGCAGCATTTTTTAATAGTTGTTTCAAATAAAATACTGATTAAATTATCATTAATAACTAAAATTTAAAAGAATATCGACCTTTTTCCCTACTAGTTTAAATGAAAACATACTCTCTCGTAATTTCCTAATACAAGCATCTCTTGATTTCATTCATAGGTAGTGGCTACTCGCCAAAAAATGACAACTCAGAACTTTGTTAGGTTTTATAACTGTTGAGTATTTATTTTTGTTGCATTTTGGATCTTACATTTGGGTAGTCCTAACTGATTTGGGTAGTCCTAACTGATTTGGACTTTTATAAACTTAAAAAGGGATTTTTAGCTCCTATTTTGATTTATTTACACAGATTTTTAATCCGTTTGCAGTAATACTGCTTTTCTTGTGAACAGATACCAAAATTCCAGATAAACATTTTCTAAATAGTATTCAAAAACTTCTAGGATATAGTAGAAATATGAAATGAAAAAAGATTGTACAACATGAAATATAAACTACATCTGCTTGGAGCATGGATATATTTATAGAGATATACTTCTCAATCTATGCATATATCAAAATTAACTCTACATTATGACTATAGTCTGTGAATCGCTCATCACACCAGAACTGCTAGTGCTGGAGCTCTTAATATTTGCGCTTGATTTTGAGTGATTTGTTGAATTAAAGGCGCGGCGTGTCGTACTGTAAATAGGCGAAGAAAGTTCTATGTATTCCCTCTCGTTACAGATTCTTGGCTTCTTACCAAACTGGTTACAAGTTGTAGTACCGTTACCTGCCATCTTTGTCAGACTGCTAAAACTTTGCTTTAGCTTGACGAGTGCTCTTCCCCGTTTAGGCTGTGTGCATATATCAACAGTGATACTATCACTACTGTTATCTTGGCAACATTCAGCCATTTCTACATCTTCAATTTTTTTGCTCCTAAAGAAGTTCAAGTTTTTTATGGAATTCATCTTTTTGCTTCGACTTGGTAAGTTTGAAGTTGAAAAGAATACCCTATCTTTACCATTAGAATTATTTTTTGTTTTACCAGCGATATTAACATAGAACTTTTTTCCTGTAATACTCGCATTAGATTTATGTGTCGAGCTGTAGCCAATCTTACTTTCGGACCCCAAAGCCTTAGAGAAAGAATCTAAAAGTATCTTTCCCTTACTACTCCACGCAACGTTTGATACCGTACTGCTTACACTTCTGCTGCAACATTCATTTGATAAAAATACTTCCCTTTTCCACAATAATTCTGCTACTCCATTCTCTTTCCAAGTTTGTACAAGTCTGGCTTCGATTGTTGCCACCCATTGATTCCATTCATTCGGAGAGACAAAAAGCTGGTATTGTAAATAACTCATAAACTCATTTTCCATCTGGTTCAACTCGCAAAGTTCAAATAGTCCCATACAAACCTGAACCCACGAATAGTTATGATAGGCATCATCGTACAAATATTTTGTAGCTACGCATAATGATGATATAATAAGTCTGTAAGCCGATCCTGTAGATCCTATTAGACCAGGATTATTTGCCTTAATTCGAGCCAGATATAATAATGCCAAAATAATACATGATATCGAGGTTTTTGTTCGTAGAGTAACATTTTTTATAAAACTTTTTAACTCGGGCAAACTATTTAAAGTACAATCTGTTTTTGGTGTCTGTAGCCCCGTATTATATTCTTTTTCTGAGGTTGTGAATAGCTCCAAGACCATTTTTTCGAACAATTCTAAAATCAATAAATTTATTCCCATTAGAACCTGTGTAACCGTCCATTTTTTCTTGGTAAAAATAAATATTTAAAGCAAAAAGTGATATTATTTTTATAACACTTCGCTCTGGAGATACTCAATGCTAGAATAGAAGTCGAATTGCGTAAATTTTGTTGTCATAAACAACTTACCTATAACCTCTTTATATAGAATGTCTCTTCTGTCTGCCGCTAGATATGCTTCATTTATTTTTTTGTTTTTACTCTCTTTAAAAAAAGAGAATACATCCAAATTTAAGGATGTGTACACCTTTGCTGCTGCAATCATATTTGGTTTGCTCTATTCTATTCTACCGTAAGACTGTTCGACCTTGGCTTTGATATTATTTTAGTATAAACCTATATTTAAAGAGGCTGGATTGTTTGTCTGTGTATTAAGGTGGTGAGTGCTTATGTATTGAAGTTAACATGAACCAAAAGTTATGCGTTTATATGTATCACCTGTCTAAAAAATTCAACTAGAAACAAATAATTAATAGTTTATATAATATTGGATAAGGTATTATAACACCTCGGAATATTTTGATTATAAAAATACCTGTATTTGTAACCTTTAAACCATATACATCATTTTATTGCACTTTTGTAATGGATTAGCACTCTACCTTTTATTTCATTCTGAAGGGTCCATTCAATAAACTGGATAAATTAGGCCGATGTGTTCTTAAATTTTGGCGGAATTCTAAGCGTGTTATGGCTATAATTAAACTGCCTTATAATTATATTTTATTTAGTATAACCAACAATGAAAATACTCGTGATTATTAGCACAAGAATAATAATGCTGTCAACCCATTTATTGCTCTGTTGTTCGAGATTCTAGATATTTAGTCTGTCCATACCAAAAACAAAAACACAAAAAATGGAAATCGTGTTTTTCAGCTTGGTTTAAACACAAATGCTTTTAATTGCCTCTATAATTAAGAATTGGGTAAATTCATTGTAAACGTTGTCGATTTCTAATTATTTGTATAATTTTTTATTAAAAAAAAAACATATATGCAAAAAAAAGGCAGATGCAAAAAGAGTTTAAACTTGCAAAACTCTCGCTATAGTCCAGCTGTGTCTGTAAACAATTAAACGCAGCAGATACCAAAAATGGATTTTTTGATTGTGTAGCATTTTCTACATTCACAGCGGTTACATTAACAAAAACAAAACCGGTGATACATGCTCATTCTCCATTTCTGTATTGTTTCTAGTAGTGATTTTTCTCCAAATTGGAAAATTTTTTATCTTTTTCTGGGTTTCTATTTTGTTTGCCAATTGTAAATGAAAATCGCCAACTACATAATGCTGATTCTTGTATTACCACTTTTATTAAACCATTAGAGACCTGTTTTTTGTTGTTGTTGTTGTTGTTGTTGTTGTAAAGTGAGTAGATATTAAAGTGGACCAAACTCTATTTTATTTCACGTCAACAGTAAAACCTTGTTGTGTCTTTGATTATCATTATTTTTAAGGTAGATAAAGAACTGAAGGTTTCAATAATGACAACAATTACTATGCTCTTTGGAAATTTAATATCCTACAATTTCGGATTAATTTTCAACGCCAAATTAGTGGAATTTTTGGAGCAATTGAAAATTAAATTCTATAAACACCTACATACTTTGGAAATGAGCAAATCCTCTCATGTGAATCCTCAATTATACTTTTCATTTTATTTTTTTTGCTGCTTATTTAACACCAACTATGTTATGATAAAATGGATAGCTAAACCAACTAATCCGGGCGCGGAGGTTTCGGATATATCAAACTGGTTATACATTCCAAACCAGTAATATTAAAGCTTTGGAGGTGTATATATTAAAAATGAGTGAATGCACATACAAACTTGAATTTTTAGTGGTGATGTAACAATTGATAGTTTAATAGTAGTTTTTTCTTCATTCATAGGCTCGACGAAAAGAATTTTAATAAGGAAAAAACCCATACAAAATCTCTGCAGACATTCCCTGATTGGTGTTTCTCCAGCAAATTAAATTCCGGAATTTGGCTTCCACCCTTGAGCATATCAGTGACCAAAACCTTTAATCAAACCGCTTCATCAACCTGAGTATATTTGGTTTTGGAACTAAGAATTTATTGACCTGTTATGATTTTTGTTTTAAAAGATAGTAGCTATATAATTCACACACAGTGATAAGCTAGTAAAATCTAAATAGTCATCATAATGTCTCTCTTTTAATCCTAAGAAAATATTACTTGGTCTTTGCCATGGGTGCTGGGGAACAATAACGTCAATTACAGGGGTCACTCTAAATTGTATACCCAGCAAGTGTAGCGAGGGTTAATGAACGTTTTTTAAGCAAGCTATAAATTGAGTTGCTTTACTTGCTATGGAGCTATCCTGATTTTCCATCCTTCTTTGTACAAGAATTTATACGACAAAACAAACAATTATGATATCGAGCACCTGCTTGGGAAGGACCACCGTTATGTACACAAGACGTAATACGACGCCTTATGTACTGCTAGCGTTATCTCTCTCCCCAAGTCCTCACTTTTCATAAGCTTGGGTCTATTCCATTATAGCTTATATCCCATTTGTCGGTTGATTTTCATTATACATATAATATGGTAATGGAATGTAGTGCCCAGTAACTGAGTACCATTTTGTAGTTGATTGCTAGCTCATCAGACACTAGTATATGTGGGTAGATGCTACACTGGTGGCGATCTTCAAAGTTTATAATAAAAGCAATCAATTAAATAAATAAAAGTCAAAAGCGGTGTGGTGTTTGTTAAATGCTCAATAGTTTACCTCCAGTTACATTATTTTTTTTTATTATTTTTCAATTTTGATTTTCCTATTTCCTAAACTGCTCAAAATAACATGAAAAAAATTAAACAATATACACAAAAAAGCAAGGTCATTTAAAAAAAGAATTGAACATATCTGATTCACGATAAAAACAAAACCTACAACACGACTACATTATTTAAATTTGAATATTTACCAGAGTGAAGTCGTTTAAGAGCAAAATTATAGCAAAGTTTAGCACAAGCGTATAGGAAACCGAGGAGGATTACAAAAATCCATCTACTAGATTTGAAATTAATCTGCTGAAATGAAGTTGGTTGCTTTATTTTTAATGGATTTAAATTTAATATTTACTTATTAATTTTTTTTACTAACTCTTCCGTTGTATGAACTATAGTGTTGTAAGCGAAATACGGCGAATAAATGAAAGAGAAATTGCACGAGAAACAAGGCATGGAGAATCTTGGCATGAGGAGTATAAAGACAGTGCATATATTTTTGTCGGAGGGCTTCCATACGAGTTAACAGAGGGAGATGTTATTTGTATATTTTCACAGTAAGTAAACTTTTGTGTTTTATTGTGGTTTTTAGCATATGAGGGACTAAAAAACGATAGCTTCTACTGTTCAATTATTAGTACTTACCTATAAATGCGCTATTAATAAATAGATATGGAGAAATCGTGGATATAAATTTAATTAAGGATAAAGAAACCAAAAAATTTAAGGGGTATGGGTTTATGCAGTACGAAAACCAAAAGAGCACGATACTCGCTGTTGACAATCTAAATGGGACAAAAGTAAGTGAAAGATTAAGATTTATACTGATGAGGCAAAATAAAAACTATCATTTATACTAAAATATCCATGGTGTTATGATTGAATCGAAATAGATACTTGGACGAACGATCAGAGTAGATCATGTAAAAGGCTATAGACAGCCGAATACAGGTGATTCCGACTCAGAATGGAAACCCAGTATGAATGCGGCTCCAAAACTAGTAAAAGGTATTTGTAAATCTTTTTCTACTAATATTTTGTTAAAAGCGCATGATATTTTGCTACACTTCACGTAACATCAATTTTTTTGAATGTGATGCAAAGCAAAATAAACTTAAATAAATCGGAATAAATATTCTGCTGAATAGCGAGCACAGTGAAAGAAGGTGACGGTAATAGTGATAAGGTCAGGAAAATGTTGGAATTAGGAATAGATTTGGATGACCCAATGGCCGAGTATCTTTATAAAAAAAAGAAAAAAGAGCTCAAAAAGTCGAAAAAAGAAAATGATAGATCCTTGGAAAAAAGAAGTGTGGACGCGGAAAAGGGTGGAAAGCGTAGAGAATCAACAAGGGCGGATGACCGTGAGTATTATAGAGATTACGACAACAAATATAAAGACGAAAGCAGACAAGTAGGTAATGCTAAGGGTAATCCTGGTAGGTCGAAACGAGAATATAGCAGAGAAAGGGAGTCCAAAAGATCACGAGCAGAGAAATACAGTCGAGACTCATACGACCGTGATTAAAACAACTCGGGGGTAGGTTGACTGACTGGCTGGCTGGCTGGCCAAGCCGAACTCAGCCGAACTCAGCCCAACTCAAAATCGTGTGTTTTAAAACATCAACTCTCGAATTTCACGACCATAAAGCTACTAAAATAAATGCGGATGGCGGAGCAATGCAGATATGTGTGATCTCCAGCTTTGGCTGGAAAGGAATCTTGGCACGTTAAAGATTCTTACTGGTGATTTGCTATGCTACCTAGTTTTGAAACAGGGCTGAGTTGGGGGGTTTTAATTTATTTTACTCGCTGTATTTCTTGGCAAATACTGATGTTGTGCTATAAAGGATACGTTGATAGGTATTTGCTCTTTTTTTCCACACAAGTATAGGGGAAATGTTTCAAGATATAAGATTGGAGGATCGGGATTTTAGACCCACTAGTTAATATCTAATGTTATAATAGCCCTCCTCCCCTCCTCTCAACATCCCTCGTGCTCCTTTCTCTCGAAATCTTGTACAAGGGACCGTCTATTTGTATTGGCCATATAGCAAAAATGTAATATTTGCGTAGCTATGAAGGACGGAATTCATGCCAGGCTCTAGGGAAAGGATGGGCATCACGCTTGAAATTAAAGTAATACACCTGTAAGGTGGGAGTAAATGTGCTAGAGACAAGCTACTTAGAAATAGAAAAGTAAAGTATACCGAGCTTCCCAAACTAACGCCTATTCTTTTATTTTTATTGGCTCTTTTAGCTTACCAATTTTTATAAAGCGTGAAAGCTAGAGAATCTGAAAGTATTAGGTGAAAATATACAAAAATGATGGAAATTAAATTTGTGAAGATTTGATAGAAATTTTGTTTAATCAACGTTTTATCGCCTGAACAGAGATGTTATTTTTAAACAGCGAATAAAATGGCAATATCAAATTGATGGAAACAAAACAGATTAAGGAAAAAAGGCGATAAATAAATCATAATTTAGGAAAAGCTTGAAAGCAAATAAACGCAAAAAAGGTGGTGGATTAATTAATATGAAAAAGATATCAGAGGGAAAAAGGGTAAATTGAAAAGGGAAAGGGAAAAGGAATAGCAAAAGGGACTGAAATCAAGCAAAAATATATTTGCTGAGGGAACTCGTATATTCTCCTCCAGCTATTTCCGAGCAAAAAAAAAATTTTTTTTTTGATGATTATGTATTTACATGTATTTACATATATATATAATATTTTTATTTTTTTTAAAAATCCGAAAACCAAGGTCGATTTGTAATTAGAACAAACGAAATAAAAAAAAATAGAATAAATTGATTAATTAGGGAAATTAGCAACAATAGTAAAGAGTTGCTATTACTATTTCCTGAAACGCTTGATATCTGTTGTAATAATATATTAGTAGTGGGCGATAGAAATACTAAATATGGAACATCGAAGTCATGGCAGAAGAAAGCAGTTAGATAAAATGGAAAGCAAAGGAAGTAAATCGTTTAGATTCCTGCTGACCCTGGCACTGCGAAAGGCGCAATTGGCAGTAGCACTAGATAATAGAGGACAGATTAAAGAGGCGATAATGGCATATCTAGAAGCAATAGATACGCTAAGCCTGGTGCTAGAACAAACAAACGATGAAGAGAGTCGGTTAAAGCTTACTCATTTCGTAAGTCAACATTGAATTATTATGATGATCTTTTTTCTTTTTTTCTTCTCCTTTTTATACAATTTCAGAATATCTGAAAAAAATATATAACTATATACAAAGACACATGTATTTGAAACTCAGAATACATGATATAAAATATGATACAAGGCGTTTTTTAATTTTTATATTTATGGGGGAAAAAATAAAAATAGCAAGATACCTATGCTACGAGAGTGAGAATCTTGAATGAATTTCAGCGAAGTGCATATAGAAGAACTATTAACAGTGAAAGTAATAGAAAAGCGAAAAGTGGAAACGCAATGGGGGTAAATGAGTCGGAAAGGGAGGGAAGTTTTGAACTGGTGCAGGAAAGCGATAAAGAAGGAAAAAACGAAGTTGGAGTAAATAATTTAGAGCGGGGAATGAATGAGCTGAAAATAGGGGGGAAACAGAGAAAAGAAGGCAGTGGGAATCCTGAAGATGAGGTTGTAGTGGTTGAGGCGGGTGGAAATGATGTTGAAGGTAAGTAAAATGGAAATCAGCAAAAATCATTGCAGGGTACGTACGTATATAAATCGAGGAAAGCGAAGATGTGTGACATGAATCTGTTTGTACAATAGGAGAGCATATAGAAGAGATATTAGATGCTGACTATAATAAAGAGGAAATAGACACCTACGATGAATTCGACGGATACGAGATGGAACAAATAATTGAGCCACATGAGGAAGGGGAGGAAGATTATGTAGACGAGGAACAACAAGAGGAAGAAGAACTGGAGGGGGGGAGAGAAGGCGAAGGTAAAGAAGACGAGGAAGGTGAAGGTGAAGGTGAAGAAGGTGAAGAAGGCGAGGAAGAGGAAGAGGAGGAGGAGGGCGAATACGACCAAGAGGACTATTATGGAGAAAGATACTACGAAGAGGAAGTAGAGAGGGTGCAAGGTGAATCTGTGGACGAAAAAGAAAAGAATGTCAAAGATGAGATAAAAGGTACAAAAGGGATAATATCCAAGATAGAAAAGATATATAAACGACTTGGTGAAAATACTTTGGCAATAAACAGCGAAGAAACACTACTGAACAGCATCAGCAGGAGCGGGGGAGACCAAAACAGACATGAAATGGTAGGAGACGATAAGGTAGACATGATGGAAGAGGAGGAGAGAGAAAATATTAAAGTATGTAGACTATATTTGGAAAGCAGGCGAAGTGTTCTAGGTCCGTATATAATGACCAGGCTGATACTAAGAAGTATGATGAAGAAAGGAGGTTTTATAACACCAACGCTTTATTTGAGCAAGCAAGTATGGAGTAATATAAGCAGTCCAAGGAACATAAACTTAAAGATAAATAATGTTGAAACCAAGATAAATGGAATGAAAAGGCTACTCAAGACGATATTAGGTAGTGCGGACATTGAGCTGCCAACAATTACCAGCAACCGCGAATACAATGTTAAAGGGCCCCAAGAGGCACATGGTGACTACAACAAAACAAATAACAATAATAACACAGGTAGAAGTAGCAACGACGAACAGCATATAGAAGAAGAGCTGAAAAGGAATAGCATAAAGATAGGAATCTTTCTGGAGAATTTGGAAAGGGTGTGCGAAGATATTGTCAAACAAATGTCTAAAAAGCTCAAGCAAATAACGAGTGGGAAAAACTATTTTGATATATCAAATACAAGTACGAATACAAATTTCAAGAACAGTCAACAAACAGCAACGTTGCAAAAAAAGTATTCCGGTAGTATTGGAAACAGCGCATGGCCAATAAGCATCACAAGCAGCAGCAATACCAACAGTGTTGGCAGTAACTGTAGTGGTACTAACGATAATAGCGGAAGTGGTTGTGGAAGTGGTGGTGGTGGTGGTGGTGGCGGTGGTGGCGGTGGTGGTAGTAATAGTGGTGGTAGTGGTGGCAATGTTAATACCAACGCTATTGGCAATGGACTTTTTAGTGGCCGTGGAATAGCGGCAATCATGGAGAATGGCTATAACGATTCATACAGTGGAGTTGGTGATAATACTGGCCGGTATGTGGTTATAATTAAACAGCTGCTCACCAGCTTGCTTGTGATTGAAGCGTGGTTAGTATACTACAGCAATTTAATATGTAACAGTAGCACAAACTTAGAACGGGGTATGAGTGGGAATAGCAGAAGTGGTGGGGACCAGGAAGACTTTTTAAATTCGATGCGAATAGCTACAAACATAAACAGAACAGAAAAATCTATAGCAAACCTGAGTCGCCAAATGAAGTCGAATCATGTAGCCACTTTTAAATATGAGAAAATCATAAATTATAATTTGCTGTACCACAACATTTTGTATAAACTAGTAGGGTTTTCCAACTGGCTAAACCAGGTGCTTTTACCCATAATTATAGCTGACATTCATACCTTTCTTTATAGTCACATTAAACATTTACAGACTTGGATTAAATCTTCATAGACTAAAATTATAATAAAATGCATTGTACGAGTTTTCCAGCGCCTTGTTCTTGTCCTTGTTGTTGCTGACAACACTGCTGTATTTAGCTACTATTTCCTGCTCCAAATCCTGCCTGTTTTGCTCTACACACTGCCTAGCTTCCTCGGTCGAATACAGGTTCGCCAAAAACCGAAACATCATTGTCTGCCTAATCAAATCATGCTCAGCCTGAAATGTTTGCTCCATAAACTTCACCAGCCCCAACTGGTTCGCTTTGCAGTAGTCCACTATGAATCTGTTTTCTGGTCTACCAGCTATCAGTCGCAACAGATCCAAAATCGGATACCGATGCTCCACTGGCCACATGGCTGCTGTGTATATCACTTGCTCTACATCGTCTCTGCTCAGCGATGATGTCGGTATTGTTCCACCCAGTTTCTTACAAATCTGTTCAAGAACATCCAAATTTGTGTTCTCGATGCCATTCTTGCTAGCCAGCTCAGCTATTCTTTTAAATACTGAGTCTAGGTTGGCCGACTTTATAAATTTATATTCCTTGTTAACTCCACCAGTCCCCACAGCTGCTCCAGCTCCGCCATCAATAGGCTGGGCATATGGATTGAATATTGAACCGTCATTGCTGCCTACACTTTGATCTTGGTTCTGAGCTTGACCTTGACCTTGACCTTGACCTTGACCTTGATCGCTATTTTTGATTATAAACATGGCTATCTCTTCCAAATAGTTCTGGTCTAGATTGTTTCTTTCTATAAACTTTTGAGCCGCCATATACGGATTTTCGGTGGTGTTATATGGAAGCTTCAGCAAATGCTCCTGACCCTCACCCGTACCTCCTCCAATATCTATCGAAAACACATAGTCATACTGCTTTCCCTCATACTCCTGCTTCTGCTGCTGCTCTGCCACGTCTGTTACATCCCCTACCTTCACCCACTCCTGACTTTCTCCATCAACTGTCCATTGATACGCCTCCACTTTTCCTTCTTTCTTAACCATAATCACCTGTTGGTCCTTTGTGCCTGGATACTCTAGTCTTTCCACCCCTGGAATTTTGCTCATATCCAGCTTTTCCATCGTTTTCTTTGCTACAGCAAACTCTGCATTTTTCTTCTTCAGCTGCTCTTCCACTTCCACATCTGCTTGCCTCTCTTTGCTTCTGCTAAATACATATCCCATCGCATCACTTGCCCCACACACTATATCGTCGTTGCTCATCACTGCAACACTCCAGATCGTTGTTACTGGCATGATAAGCGTTTCAATGTTTTCCCCGTTTTTCCATACTCTCACTGTCCTATCCTCGCCTGCTGTCACTATTTCACCTGTAGATGTCACCGCCATTGAATATATAAACGACTCGTGACCAACCATCTTATCCTCTATGTACCCGTCAACTATCCTCCATTTGATTACCGCCCCATCGTTAGATACCGACAAAAAGCTCTCTGTTTCCCCACCCACTTTCATCAGCCCTCGCACACAATCATCATGTCCCACATACTTTTGAATGCAGTTTCCATCTTTCCATCTTCGTATCACTTTATCTGCAGAGCCTGTTAGAATTGTTCCATCGTCCAGCTCCAGCACTGCCCACACCGCTCCCTCATGCCCTTCCAAGGTATGAATGCACTCCCAGTTATGCCATACTCTTGCTGTTTTGTCCCATGAACCTGTAACTACACCTTTCCCTCCATGCAACCCGGCGATTGTACATACATTCTCTTTGTGCCCTACCAATGCATACTTTGGCTCCTCCACATCACTTATATCCCATACATACACCATTTTATCCATTCCTCCTGTCAATATATATCCTATTTTTTGTTGTTGTTGTCTTTCTGTTTAATATTTCTCTCTCCTCTTTCCCATCCCCCTCTTTTTATAACCAAAATGGTACTCCACCTTATCCGATTTAGACGCAATTTCAACACTGTCAATAATTTTTTGTATTCACTTTTTTTAAAACTTACCTCTATTGCCTTTATCGCCATAAATCGGGTCTTTGAGTACAGCCACGGAATTGACATATCCTTCATGTCCCACTAACGTTTTTTCTGCCTCAAACATTCTGTTTCCCTTCCGCACCCATATTATCCCAGTTCCATCCCTGCTTACTGTTACAATTGTGTCCTCATCTACCGATGCGGTTCCCTTGACCTATTCCATATGTACAATTCGCATTGTTAATTCTATTATATTCATCTTGGCCTTTTTTTATTATTAGCATTGTATCTTTGCTTACGTCACCCCTATGGCCACTTAATATTGCTGATATTTTGTATTTGCTGCTCTCTTCCATATTGTATTTCTCTCTCTTTCCACGCTCCACGTTCCGCTTTTCTCTTTTATTCTTCTTACTGTTTGTTCTTTTCCTTTTTTGTGGATATTTCAAAAGGATATTGTATTATTATTTACCAGCAAATAACTATAACGTATACATTTTTTTTTTCCTCGAATGGTATTTATGTTTTAAAAGTCTAACCGATTCCACGTGTCACTACTACTCGTTTTAGAAATCAAGCACAAAAAATTGGTAAAGTTTTAGTATCTCCACTAAACTGCGACAGACCACAAAACTCCGCCTCTGAACAATAATTTATGTCTGACTACCCCCCCCTCCCCCCCCCAAAAAAAATGATAACAACACTTCCACTAGTATCTTCTTTAAATCTTTATAAAAGAATGCATTGCTATTACAAGAGAAAAGCTAAAGTCAGTTAATGAAATATGGCCTAATGGATATATTAATTATACGTTTCTTGCTTTGCTTTTCTTCTATCAATATTATTCAAGTTCCTTTGTTTTCCTTCATTTTGTACAATATCATATTTGTCTGTTATTCCCAAAATCCGTTTAAAAACAAATGAACAACGATCATGAATATCGAAAAATAAGAAGGAAAAATATATAAAAAAGAAAACAACTCCGCCATTACTCCAGTTTCTACTATATTTTTTTTACCGATCTCCATTCATTCAATTCCAGTATTACCCGATGGTTGTTTGTATTTTTTTTTTGGAGTTAGACAATATCCTCCTCGTTCCCAAGCTTTATCTACAAGGAGGCCATTTCATATTCTCATTTCACAACAATCCTTTAAAACATTTGATAGACCAACCTCTCTATTCTACTTGGCTAACAGCTGATCCATTCTCTCAGAAAATACACCTATCAGATTATTAACAAAGTTGAGATAATGTTGGCATTTCTTGCACATTAATACCGAGTAAGTGTACAGTCCCTCAAAAACGATATAAATTGCAAGAAGCTTTTTCTGCTTTTGACAAAGAAAGCATTCCTTTGGTTAGCTAACGCTTCTGTTTTTCAAGCATATATAAAAACACACCCCAGTATCCATTAAAGTCATTTAATGTAATAGTATCATTGTTAATAATCATATGAAGAAAATGAAGTTTAAAAAAACCATCAGAACTTTTACATACCTGTTGTTCTATATCAACGTTGTTCCATGTATTACTTCAGATACAATCAAAATGCTTGCACTAGCAACAAAGCTTACACCAAACTACTCAATATACACCCTGGAAGCACTTGGACTGCAAGCAATTAAGGCACTTAATTCCTATCGACTGGGTACTGGCCTCGTCGGATTCCAGTCCATTCCTTTTGCGGGTCAGAATGCCACTGATACACGTGCTTACAATACATATCTTTTAAAAGAGATATGTAGCACGGAGAATAAGACAAAAATAAACACTGTGGTGTGGGAGCCAGGGTCTCTATTAAGTGACAATTCAAAGAATAGCCAAATATGTGGATATCCACTGATAGATTATGATACGGGTGAGATATCACCTCTTGCTCAACGTGATATGAATCTGCTTCTATTAGTTTCGCTTTGTGTAAACGATGACAAATATACTTTCAAATATGGATATGTAAACACTGATAACAAGAACCAGCTTGGGTTAGACCAAACAAACCATTGTGCGTACGAGTTATTCGTTTCCATTTGGAAAAATTTTAAGCGGCCAGCATATGTTCCTGATTTTTTTATCAATAAATAACTAAACGCATTACTTGGGATTTCATATATGAATATATTGATTCTACCTGTAGTGCCTATTAAAAAGAAAGAAAAAAACAAGTTAAGAATTAGTACGGAAGATTTACCACCGCATTTATTAAAATTAGTAGGCTGTGTCAGGCTATAATATTTGCATTAAAATAAACCAGTTAACCAACTATAGAGAATAACTTTTGAATTTCTATACTTTAATGCCTATGACGAAGTCAAAAAAACAACAAAGAGTTGGTAAAGTTGCGAGTTAAGGACTCGTTAATTTCTTTTTTGACATTCATTCTGCCATAAACCCCATTATTTCCGACTACAAAAATGCTTCCAATATATTAATTAAAAAACAATAATAATTATCATTTAAAACTCTCCACTTACGAAGATTGTTCATGTTTAACTGTTTACTTACCCTTAGCTATACAGGGCTATACACGAGAGTACAGGCAATAGACTACAAGTCTTTTCTTGCTTAATTTTATTTTCTGCAATTAAAACTGCTATTGGATGTGTAAATACTCATCATTAAAGTCTGGTTTTATTGTTTAATCATTAACCTAGTTATATTATATCGAGTTTGTAAATAAACGCAATCCATCACTACCAATCTATTAATTAAAACTTGTGAATATAAGAATACGCACGTTCCTGCATGAGTTGGTAACAAGTTTATCTTTTGTATAAATATTGTACTGAGTAGAGTATAATAAACACATCTCTTTTTAATATAAAATAAAGATGACCATACTTAATATGCTATTGAAACGATACTTACCACTCACACCCTTTAGTTTAAAAAGGATATATACATCAATAAGCCACTTTGAGATATTTATTTGCAATTAGTATCACCCGCTTACAAGATTGAAAAGATGGAATGGTCTAATAGCTGCTTTTTTGTTCTTGTGCTATGTTTTTTAACCGTAGTAAGCTCATTTAGTGACTCGATAGAAGAGTTTGCAGACAAAACGAGGCTTTCGGAGGACTATGCAACATACAATCGGGGAACGCTTGCAAAGCGGGCTATTAAAGTTCTTGGGC
>LSSK01000029.1:0-26881 GCA_001969505.1 Zancudomyces culisetae
CCAACTGGTCCTACATCTCCAACTGGTCCAACATCACCAACTGGTCCAACCTCACCAACTGGTCCAACATCACCAACCGGTCCAACATCACCAACCGGTCCAACATCTCCAACTGGTCCAACAAGCCCAACCGGTCCAACATCTCCAACTGGCTCAACAAGCCCAACCAGCTCCACTTCACCAAGCTCAAGCTCAACAACATGTGATTCGACCTCTGTTGGTCCCAACCTTGTCATCTCCTCCAATAAAAAGAACAAAGACTACGACTTCGCGCACGCTCTTGCAATCCCATGTGATACAAGTGACTTTGAGTTCACCGCCGGAATCTCTGCTAGCGCTGACTTCTTTATTGCTCTTATGGACAGTGAAGGTTACTATAGTTCAAATGGTGTAGTAGAAGCTCAATTTGGTTTGTCATCTGGTATCAGCTCCATCAAGAAGGGCAAATACGCTTTGGTTAAACGAAGCAACATTCATACAAGAGCTGACTTGCAAAACATTAAGATTGTTTACAAGGATTCTCAACTCCAACTCTTTATCAATGATTCACTCAAGACTACATACAAGATTTCCAACTTTAGCATGACATCTTTAGCTATGGCACCATTTAAGGGTATTGCTGGAGTCTTCAACCCTACTTTCTCATGTGAAAGTATTTCTAACTGTGACGTCAATGAAGAATCCATCACGATCATTCCAGTATCAGCCTAGTTTTATTTCTTCTTTTGCTTTAGTCAAAAAATTTCGGATATTTCCGTGTTTTTGCATTTCTTTCGTTTCATTTGCAAACATTAAATTTTGATTTAACTTATTTTTTAATTAAAGGCCCTATCGCACAAAGTATGTTTTCTAGTCAAAACTCTGCAATATCGTTTCACTTTTTCTTTATCAAAATACATGTAAACCAGGTGTATAACCAATGTTCTCAAATTGCTGGTTGTTAATCAAAACTCAAATCTTCTAAAGTAATGCCAAAATTTATTTGATTTTATTAAACATAAAACTACAATGAAGATATTCATAAAACAAATTAAAAGTCTAGAAAAGGTGTTATACTAGTGATGTGTGCTATTGCCAAGAGCTCTCCACTGTCTCGCGCACGCGGCGAACGTACTCCCTACGGTTTTCTCGATATAGCGTTGCAGCCTCAGCATTTGCCGGACTATTTGGATTTGGATCATGAAGTAGACTTTGAATAGATGTTAATATTGCGGCAACATCGTATGTGGGAGACCAGCGATTCTGTAAAATATCTAAACATAATTCGCCATTTGCATATACATTAGGATGAAACATCTTTGAAATAAATCGGACTGTTGGCGGTTTGTTAGGGTATGTCTCATCGAAGGTCATTAACAATTTAAATGTACCATCCTCAAATGGTGTATCAACTATCAAGAAAAATTGAGTATTGAGTACTTAGTTTCTTTTCATTAGCTTCAAATAATGGATACAAAGGGTCAATGTGTGTTATATATTCATATTTTTATCTCAAAAATAGCTTACCTGGACCAAAAATCACTGCATTCCAAACCATTATGTTATCCGATTGCGGTGCTCCTGATATTCCTCCAGGTGGATCATTCTGCAGGCGTTTAAAATCACGCATTAATCTTCTTCGCGTTGGTGTTGACATTATATTACTAACGAAATGTTTGATAATTTCTTAAACCACGTGTTGGCGCTTTCTGGAAATTTTGCTATATCCGATTGTAAATTAAATAATGAAGCCTACAAATGCAAACATACAATTTGAGAGGAAATCAGGGGATTGGTATCTTATTAATAAACCTTAATAAAGTCGGTATTACAGTTTACTGTTCTGCTTTTTTACTTTTTTGCTGTTTTGTTGTTTTGCTTTTTCTATGGATTTGTTTCTTTGGTGTTTATTTAAAAAAAATTTTCATTTTACAAGGGCAGAAAAGGTTGGGATAAAAGAAAAAAAAGAAATAAGGCTGGCGAAAAAACCTCCTTGTGCGCTCTGCTTTGCTTTTTTGCTTTTTGCTTTTTGCTTGCCATATTTCAATTTTAATAAACCCTCCCCCCCCCACCAAATTATTGGTTACAATAAACTCATTACCCTATTTCAAATAAATTTGTAAACAATAGAAATGAGAGAATTTTAAAAAGAACGAATACAATTATGTAACGATTTTGCAAACATAAAGAACTTGTACTAGATGAACTGGCACAGGTTCTAGTAGATTGGGTATGTTCTTAGTGACGCCATTTTCTCTTTGTTTCGATTTTTTTTTCTCAACTTTCATGGAACACAATATAATGCACTTCACAATCTTTTTCTGGAATTTGTCAATTTATACCACGCTATTCGCCTGTTATTTCTTTTTCTTGTATAACGCTGACACATCAAATAGAGAAAAATGGGGAAAATATTCTTGGAACTAGGCGATCATGGGTATAGTTCAGCATAATACTAGTGAAGAACCCATCCATTCATGATCTTTACAAAATGAGTATTTTTAGACTCCAACATACAGCTCAAACATGCAGAAGTGTATCGAATATACATTATGTATGAACCTATCAACGCTCGTAGTGATGGAGAATATCCATTGCCTTTTGTTTTTGTACTTGTTCTTTTATCCTGATTTACGCGCTTTTGGAGTGCGGTAGACGCTGCTCATTCATCCAGTATATCAAACACAAAAGGTTCGATAAATCTCCCCCATCCAATGCCCTTTCATAGTTCACTATTTGGTTTTCACTTTAAACAACAGTACATTGTGAGGAAAATGCCACAAAACGCTTGTGTGATCCGGTCAGATTCATGTATTTTGAATATTGGACTTTGTAGTGAACATGGCGCCCGATGCTAAGAAAGACGAATGCCACGCATAATCAAGGCAAAATAACCAAAGCTTCGTTATTAGTATTTTTGATAGCAATCTTAGCAAATGATATTAACCATGGGCTAATCCAGTACAGATACAAGTGTTATCATTATCTCCAGAATACCTAGGGTACACCGCGAGCAAATTTTCAGACAGGTACTCAATTTTAGAAATGTTACAACGAAGCTATAGCAACTCTAAATACACAAGAAAGTACAACTTTCCTGGCAAGATCATGAGTTTAAATTCGGTCCCCGGTCCCCTTGAAATTGAATTTATTTAAAGATCTAATTTGTACTAGCTTACATGGGAATGAATAAAAAAATCCAACACTGGTTTATAAATCTACAATAAAGTTTTCATTCGCTTTTCTTGTGATTAAGATCCAAGAATTCCTCTGGTGTCGGCATAGGACTGCTGATTTTGGGCGTTCTGTGAGAAACGTAGGGTTTAAGCTATAAAAACAAAATAAAGTGTGATAAATAAAGACAATGAATTGGATATGTGGCAATTTAAACGACAGTTCCGCAAAAAAAAAAACATTACATGCGCAAAGTACTTTAAAATTAATCAAAAATGCAAATAAGCAATATTATAGTGGCTTGCCTTAAATCCTGTCATGTCTGGCATCACATATGTCCTAACCTTAGACCAGTCAATAACATAGCTTCCTAAAAGTATGTTATGGTTGTTTAGTATAAAGATGAGTAGGTTGAAATGCAATCACAGTATAAATCGGTTACTTACCATGCTTAGTATGTCTACCCATAGAACCAGATCGGTTACCTAAATGAAAATGTAAATAATCAAGGCGTGGTTAAGTTGCAGTGTCAAAAAAATATACGATGGATACATCAATTGTCAACATGGCATACGCTCAAATATAATAATTGAGAACAACTTGTAAAGTGTTTTTTTTGTTAAAAAACTAAAAATCGAGCTATTACCTTTGTAAAAGTTCCGGCCTTGCTTAGAGGTTAAAACGCCACGCTTTGCTCCGCGGCACACGCCTGTGACTATATCTTTGATCATTTCTTCTAAATTGAGCCTTTTACCGTTTGTCCGCAACTTTTTCTGGTTTTTCAACAATTTGATGATTTTTATTGTTTGATAAGTACACCTGTTAAAAAAATTTTTACCAAGTGAAAAATCGAACAAGTTAAAAGAAATTGTGGCAGGTCATATTACAGGCCAAAAGAAGATGAAGGATCCAAATGACCACAATTCTTATCAGCAGCATTTTTTTTTCTTTGCAAAAAAAAAAAAAAGGTTTACTGCAAAACGAAAAAAGGTAAACGAAAACACAGTTTTAATGGTAAAAATGATAGAGGCGATAGAGTCATAGTCATTGATCCCGCTTTGGTGTGCGACTTCCCATCAACCTCGAGTATATAGCGATAAAGCTATACAACCACACATCCAATTAATGGAGATGCTTATTGTAAAATCCACTACCAATACAGTGGTTTGTGTGATTGGGATTTTTGCATGCGTCTAAGAGTTGAGTTTTTGACAATTATATGGCCATGAGTTTAGAGTAGCTGCGTATCCCAAGATAACTAAATTTGTTTTTCAGTGTGATTTTTAATGTTGCAGAGCCGTTATGGAAAAAAAAAACAACACTTTTACCAACTCAGATAGCTACTCTACTCCATATAATCAACTCGCCTGCTAATAAGCTGCGAACTTCCATCTAAAGACTATATATTATAGCAGTAATGTGGTTATTGGCATGTTATCCATCCCATCTTATCGTGTTTTTTAGTTATTTGTTTGAAAGTGGTTTATATTGCGTGGCATGTGCGCCGAATCTTGATTGTTTAAAAAATGCGTGTCAAGGTGTCATGTGGGTATTGCATTTTGGAAATGCCAGTTGCAACTTCTGAATATACAATTATAATTGCGCTTTTTTGTAAAAAATAAAAAAATAAAAAAATAATATAAAGTAAAAAAGTAAAGTGGAGTAATGAATAAACATTGGATTTACCAACCATTTTCGGTTCAAACAATACACCCAGTTGTCCTTTATTTTTTGAAAACAAGAGTGAAGAACCACTCTAGTATTTGTAGTCAAAAATACTCAAGAAGTACTATACATAACCAATTACCCGTCTTTGTATAAACGCAATTAATTAGAAAAGCCCGCAAAAAGTAGGTGAGCATAGTACATGTGTTATTACACATTGTTGGATAAACCATGGTTTGGATAACCAAGCGATATTTTGTAAACTATAATAATTATATCCCATTGGGCTGAGTATATTAAACTCAAATCTTTTATTAAATCCTAACGGTTATATGTGGAGAAAAGTATAAACGCCCCAACCCATTTTGCCTTTATAATTTCGAATGTTTTTTGTTTTTTTTTTGGAGTATCCCGCCTAATTTTTCTAAAAATAAAATTCTTCCAATATCAAATGTCAAAAAGTACGATGAATACGGTTTCTATATTATATTGCACCCTTTCTGCTCAATGAAAATACTCGAAAGGCACGGCAACACTTGTTTAATTATTGATACATGGGTTTTCTATTTTTAAAGTGGTGGGCATACAAATTATAGGTAAATTAAATCCATGAATT
Organism: Zancudomyces culisetae; assembly: GCA_001969505.1. Lineage (NCBI taxonomy): Eukaryota > Fungi > Kickxellomycota > Harpellomycetes > Harpellales > Legeriomycetaceae > Zancudomyces > Zancudomyces culisetae. The sequence continues at coordinate 5,435 of LSSK01000029.1, forward strand.
AGTGGTGCTTCCCTCCCCATAATTAGTGATAAAGTACAACTATGGTTGATGCACTTGAACTTTGTTGTTGTCCATACAAGCTGTGTATCTGCCTTTGCTAAAAAAATATAAATACGAAGCGGAGTTCGCAAGATAAAACATCATTAACAGAATCCTGTAGTCTTTAACACCTTTATATAAACGATTAACTTACCCTTGACACCAACAAAACAAAAAATACAGAAATACCCACAAACGCAAAAATGAAATTCGTAGTTTTATCCGCTTTTGTAGCTTCAACCTATGCTCTTACCTCATCACAGCAAGCGTGCTTTCTGGGTACATGCGCTGGAAACCCTACAAACTATTCTTGTATAGAAAACTGCTTGGGAATTTCTGCAGTCAGTCAGGAAACAAAGAATGCTGCAGAGGCATGCTACAAGGGATGTGTCTCTAGTAACGATGTAGCCTCTGGGAGCTACGGAACATGTGTTGTTAACTGTATTGACAGGTATATTGCTGGTGGCCAATCACAAACAACAGTTAGATCAGCAGAGAGTATTGTTCCAACCTCATCAACGAGTACTTCAAGCACATCAACTTCAAGTGCAAATAAAAATACAGGAAAAATAGCATTGGTCGGATTGACTGTGGTTTCTCTGGTTTCGTTTGGTACACTTGGACTCTTTTAAGAGAATAGGCTGTCTTTTGTCTGTATATATTCCATAATTTCTAATTAGTTTCAAAATGTTATTGACATTGGCTCTTAATAAACTTTATGCTGTTAAGTCTATTTTCATAAAAGTTGTGATGTGCTGATAGAATAGTAAAATAATGGCATGGTAATCTAGGCATCCAGATAGCTCATGTATACTAGCAATATCGCAAAAAGTGAGCTCACACCAATGTTACTATTTTTTACTTTATTTTCCGCATTTTTTGAAAAAATATGGCATTAGTGGGACATAATGTGGGCTTAATGGATATTAGGGGAAGTATAGTCTTTTCAACTTTTGTGGTAGTGGATTCTAGTTTAGCATGCTTTATATATGCAAAAAAAAAAACGGCATTATAAGTATAATCACATGTTTATTTTTTTACAAGGGGGGGAGGGGTTATATGTGGTCGTCTCTAGTCTGCAAAATGAAGGTGAGAGTTGTTACTTTTTGAGCTTAAAATGAGCTTGTTGTTACAACCAAAAATTCTTATAACAGTGATAAGGACTTTTGTTATATAGTACAAGTAGGCATCTATTTAATAGACTGGCAAAATAAAATAAAAAGCATAAACAAATAAAATCAAACATTGGCACAAACCTGATATACTGATTTCATTTACCTTAGCTGCAAAAAGCCAATGGGTGAAGGAAAAAAAATATCTGGTACATTCAGTGAAAGAGCAGTTTTAATTTAAAAAGTCAAGGGACTGGGTAAATTTCCTGAAAAAAAATACATATATATCGACATTTTAAGCTTAAAGCCTTCAAGAGAAGGTATATTTTGCGTATTGTTTGTTTATGGATTCGGCAAAGAGGTGCCAACTAAATCTAAATCTGCATTTATATTTACGATTATCATCCATGTTTTTGTACATGCTTGTATTTATGCATTTCAAAAGATATCGCAAAGAAAATAAAAGCGCTAAAAAGCGGACTAGAACAAATATTGCAAGAGCCAATGGTATGCAGGAATTAGTGTGTCATTAATCGATGAAAATCTAATTATCTGAGATTATTAATATTAGCTTTATATCCAATTATCATTAGGTTTTACTTGTTTGATTGTGGTAAAATTGAATATTAATAATATGCAGATAACGGATGAGATAATAAAACGCCCATTTGCTACAAGGCTTTGGTTTGGAAAGTGCAAACAATACACCTACAAAATCAGTTTAAGTGGAAATCAAAAGAAAATCTAAACTTCAAAACAAAACAAAAACATTTATTTGATTTCTATTTTTTGGGGGAGGAGAAGGAGGAGGAGAAAAACATGTATTAGATATTTGTTCATGGGTTGGATTTTTTAATGAAAGCAGATAGTGGCAATTCGACAGAAATGTCTATGCCCAGTATAAAATGTATCAGAGTGGAAGGGTCCAGGCAGATAGGTATTGCAAAACCGCTATTGATTTAATTATGTAAAAAAAACTTAAAAAAAATTTGCATACGCAAAAAAAAAAACGCTGCAAAATGAGTAATTAACGGGCATCAAAAATAAAACAATAGCTGATCCTAACCACAAAAAATAATATTTTGTCTAAGGCCAAGTCTGAAAAAAAAAATAAGCCAGAGAATATAAATACTTGCTGACAGTACGCCTACTTATCTAATTATTATAATCAAGTGAAGATAAAAAAAAGTTTTTTGGTTCAAAAAAAAAAACTAAAACACAGTAAAAGATATATCGAGGTAACGATGAGCAAAGGAAAGGTATTGTTGGCATACTCAGGAGGACTTGATACCTCCTGTATTTTAAAATGGCTACTTGAGGAGGGGTATGAAGTTATGGCATACATAGCCGACTTGGGACAGGAAGAAGACTTTGAAGCAGCCAGAGAAAAGGCAATACAAATAGGGGCAAGCAAGGTATTTGTAGAAGATCTCCGTAAAGAAATCGTAGAGGAGGTTATTTTCCCCACAGTGCAGGCCAATGCCATATATGAAAACGTATACTTGCTTGGAACATCAATAGCAAGACCAGTGATTGCACGCAAGCAAATAGAGATAGCCAAAAGAGAAGGCTGCCAATTTGTGTCACACGGATGTACTGGAAAGGGAAATGACCAGGTCAGATTTGAGTTGGCGTATAGAACACTCATGCCAACAATTGAGGTAATCGCACCATGGAGAGAGCCACGATTCTACCAACGCTTTGCCGGAAGAGCCGATTTGCTCAAGTATGCCGCGGAAAACGGAATCCCCGTGAGCCAGACACCAAGCAAGCCATGGAGTACAGATGAAAACATCTATCACATTTCATATGAGGCAGGAATTCTTGAAGATCCAAATGTTACTCCACCTAAGGATATGTGGAAGTTGATAGTAGATCCAGAGCTTGCTCCAAACACACCAGAGCTTATCACAATTACTTTCAAGGAGGGGGTTCCAGTTAGAGTTGTTAATGAGGGAGACAAAACCGAAGTTACAGAGCCACTAGAACTATTTATGTATCTAAATACAGTTGCACGCAGAAACGGTATAGGAAGAATTGATATAGTAGAAAACCGATTTATCGGAATAAAATCGCGAGGATGCTACGAGACACCAGGAGGAACAATCCTCCGCAAAGCACACATGGATCTTGAAGGACTAACTATGGACAGGGAAGTCAGAGCATACAGAGACGAACATGTATCGCTGCAGTTTGGTAAGCAGCTTTACAATGGGCTCTACTTCTCTCCTGAATGCCAACTGGTCCGTTCTATCATTCCACTGACACAGACCACTGTAAACGGCGTTGTAAGACTCAAGTTATACAAAGGAAACGTCGATGTTTTGGGAAGATACAGTGACACCGAGAAACTATATGACATGGATGAGAGTTCTATGGATGTACAAGGTGGGTTCGAACCCGTTGATTCTGAGGGATTCATTAGAATCCAAAGCATCCGTCTTAAAAAATGGGGTGCAGGATTGAACTAAACAGCTCTAATTTAATTTTTCCTTTTTCTTTCTCGCACTTTATTCCTTGCTGTTTTAAGTTTATTCAAATTGATATACTAATTTTGTACCAATTCTTTTTTTTTTTTAAAGAAAAAGAAATAAATACCAAGTCACTAAACACAACGATACTCTTGATAAAACATGTCCCAAAGTATGTGTCTCGGGCAGGGGGGGGGGAGGGGAGACCCTCTTTTATCATTTCACCAACCGTGCCACTCCCATTGCGTTCACTCTTGTTTCATTAAAAGTTCCTACTTGGATAAAGATCTAAACTCTAAAATTTTGCTAACCCAAGAATAATCCTCATCATCACTCTCATTTACAGCTGGGTGCGCGTCTAGCATACGGATGTGCTCAAAAAAGCTGGGAACCATTACTTTGTCGACAAAAAGCTCGGAGATATGAGTGCAAGAACAGGAAAGTAGTGTCAATGATACTTCAAGCTTTTGCCCACTGTATTTGCCCAATGACACAGGGTCAGGTATGTGACCATCACCTTTATTGTCGAACTCCAAGGATCCTGTTGGTAAGCTGCTTGATCGAACTAGTGGTGCCGATGTTTTTTTGTTTTCAATGCTGAATGTGGATTGTGAACTTGGATCCCGGTTCTTTTGATTATCAAAGTCGGTAAAACTTGATTTGTTTTGCTGGTAAAAATCCTTACTCCGACTATACTTTGTATCTTTATTTTTCATGCGGTTCAGTCTCTTGACTGAGACGCTCCACAGCTTTGGAGGAGTCTTGTAGTCGTCCCTAATAAGTAGGCTGAAAAATTCGTACAACTTGAATGTTAGATTCCCCGCACTGTTGAGTTGTTCTAGAACCATCCACTCGCTTCGTTTTCCTCTAAAAAACTTTTCAAACCTCAGCCGGTCGTTAAAAGACAGCATCTCTGTGTTCAGTAGCTGTTGGTATTCAATTATGCTATGAATATAGTCCAGTTTGTGTTTGTATTCCCTGTATTTCTGCTTTATCTTCTCCTTAATCCTAAATATTAAATTTAGTTGATAGCTTAGGTACAAATAGTCCTTTTTTGTGTTAAATGCAACACAGCGTTTCTACCTGCGAGAATATATCAACTACATGTAAACTTACAAACACGATAGTACTGAAAACCCCAAAATATAAAGAGAATTTGTTTCATACTTACACTGCAATTCTTTTTTCGCTGTATTTCGGCTCTACTATTTCGCCTAAAGTACACTCGCTAAATCCCTTTTCGTAAACTGTATACATTTTATCCCTGGATATCGTTGATCTAGATCCATCGCAAAACAGCACCTTGTATCTTTTATCTCGCACTTTCTGCAGTACTTTTCCAGGGTAGTAGAATTTTGTGTGGTATGCTAAAACCAGTTCACCTGGGACCTTGATATTGCTATATTGTATTTAACTTCCTAAATTAATGCGTTTCATATGATTATCTCCTCGTTTAAGAAACTGGATAAAAAGAGACAATATAAACAAAAAAAAGAGACATTTCTGTATTACTTGTAAACCTCTTCATCGCTGCTCTTTCCCGAATCGTTATTTACAAGTGCAGGTAACGCCTTTATTTTGCCTATAATTGCGATTTCTTTTTCTAACGCTAGGTTTGGTATTGCAGTATTCAAATGTTATCAATTTTCATCCTTATTTGTGAGCTGGTAACCTTTTTTCTAATCTTATTAAAAAATATACATAATAAAACGAGCGTGAACAATCAAAAAAACAAAGAACTGTCAGCTCTAACTTGAAATTCTTACAGTATTCGGCTTCCTCGTGAGTGCCAGAATTTTCTGAACTCTTATCAGTTCGACACATTTTCATCGTATTATCACGAGTTTTATCAGTAGAGTTTGTAAGATTTTGATTCACCATCCGTTTGATACCAGTGTATATAGATTGTTTGCGTTCGGCAACATTCCTACGAGCAAGCTTTTTTGTTGTCTCCCCCTTATTATTAATCAAGGTTTCTTTGTGTTCTGTTTTGCTGAAGATGTCTGATCTCCGTTTTTTTCTACAGCCGTCGTTATTATCTATACCTGTTGAGCCGTGTGGCTTTGTTTGCGTCCTGCATTTAGTCGAAACAGTCTTTATGGTGGGTTGGATGATATCTAGTGTTTTCCTCCTGATCCTAAGACTTCGCCTTAGACCATTTTCATCCATTTCAATTTATTTACAAGTTGAAGGAGTTGTGCTCGTGGTGTTTTATTATATCATTATCAATGTTGTATTTTACAAAGGGCGTTTATTGTTCATATAAAAACCTGCTACCATTCCTTAATTCCTACTATATTATTGTTTATTGTTGGAAAACAATTACACAAAAAGCAAACATATAATTCAATACAAAATAGACCAGCGAAAAAAAAACAAACTTCTCTCCATTGCCCTTCCAGAATGAAAAGCATAAACTAACAGGAAACATTTCAAGGTTTAAACAATTCTTTTTGAAGAAAAATTCATACTATCATAGTAACGAATATTCTCCTACAGGCATGATAATATTACAGGCCAGGTTGGAAGGTTATCTATGAACCCTATGAACCTAAACAATTTTTACCACCACCACACATCCCATTTACTCGCCCCGATGGTATGACACAGGGAAAAGATACAAGGAAGAAAAGCTCGCTTCACCTTAGCGCTTGCTATGACACAACAACAGTGGAGAATGTACCATCACATCTCCCCTAGTGTCGTATTTTTCAATGTAAAATGGTATTTCAAAAAACGCTAGTATCAATCAGAGGTTTTTCAGTAAGAGAACTCGCCTTATAAGCCTTGGAATGGTTCATAGATGGTGGTTTTTGTGTTTCAAGCATCATTTCTTCGCTGTTCATGTATTTGTCTAGTTATTCTTTTTGGATAATTAAACAAAGTTCGAGTAAAAAAAATTGCGGAAATAAATCAAGGAATATCAACACAAGGATTTTTTTTGGAGCTGCTCTAGAACACACCAATGATGTGGTAGTAAATCGGCCTAGTGCGTAATTCAGCTTTTTTTTCGAATCTAAAATTTTATTTGGTGGAAAAAAGAAATCTAATTTGCAGATAACCAAAAGGAAAAAAAAATGAAAAAAATGAACTTGTTACTTTTCTTTTTTATATACAAAATAGAAACTATTGTATAAAAAGTTTGTTTTTCGTCCGGACATAACGAGCCTCATAAGAACAAAGGAAACAAAAGTATATAAAATGACACAACCAGTTAGGTAAGTATACAACTGTTGAATTATAACATGAATTGTACAAGTACATGTATTGCGTACTTGGTCTTTAGTCTGTGCGAATTCACTTTAGCGGCTACAAAATCGGATTCGAACGTTCAAACCAAGTGATGCTTTAAATTGAATCTATTTTTATTGGATCTATCGAGCCTCACCTAAGGTGATATATCGGTAACAACTCGTTTTTGTTTTCAAGAATCGAAATGGATCCAGAAAGTAAAAAAGGATATTAGAGGGTTTGTGTACAAAAAAGCACAATATTCTTTGCATTACATGTGCGTTGGTGTATAACTTGAACTCGTATCTTAGCATACGTACTGTCAAGCTTTTTTATTTGGAACCTGATCTTTGATGAACGACTGTGTTGAAAGATGTTGTGGTTTCTTACTTTAAATACCACACATTACAAAACAAGATCGAGTTATTTGCGCTTCGTTTGGTTTTTAAGGCGCGTATATTGTGAATTTTTTATTCGAAGAGGGATGGAAAAATAAATAAATATTTTATTTGTGTGTCGTAAGCTGCTGGAAAGAGTTCAATGTTTTGATAGTGTCGCAAAACTAAATGAATTTATACCTAACCTGTAGACTATACTCCAAAGGCCGTTTCCTCGGTTACCAACGCGGTAAGAGAATGCAAGATGTTAACAACGCACTCGTCAAAATCGAAGGTGTGAACACAAAGAAAGACACTGAATTCTACATGGGAAAGCGTGTCGCCTACATCTACCGTGCCAAGAGAGAAATAAACGGAACCAAGATTAGAGCCATCTGGGGTCGTGTCACACGCCCTCACGGTAACACCGGTACCGTCCGTGCTAAATTCAGAACCAACTTGCCACCACGTGCTATGGGTGCATCTCTGCGCATTATGCTTTACCCATCCCGTGTTTAAATTCGTTTACAGTAGTTTCTAAAGTATGTTTTATTTGTCTGTTTTAAATAAAATTTATGTTGCTTATCATTCTTACTCTTTTGTTTGATATGTCTTGGCAACAACATTTTACCAGCATTTCATGGGTATTAATATTTTACAGATGGAAAGGCGGTGGTATGCCGTTGTAGTAATACTTTGCAAACAAAGGTGCATCATATAGTGATGCCATGTCTTTCAAGAACTGTCTTCACATAGCCTCTAGGCTATTTTCTCAAATGTCTTTATCTTTATTTGTGAAGCTTGGTGTGCTAAAAATAAGAGTTCCACCTCAATGACTACAAAAAAGTACTGCATAGGGACAGTTGATGCTACATTGAAGAGAAAAAAACCTACAAAAAAAAAGCAATAAAAGTACAGATAAAACAGCGGTCAGATCTAAGCAAAATAAAACTACTCGTACGTCAACGAAATTTCTCAGCTCTTTCGCGAACACAACATTTCATACAACAGTAGCTGAAGCTGTATTTCTGTTGATAGTGATTCTATAACGCAGAATTGATTTTCGAATGCTTTTCTTGAGTTGAAACTACGCATCGACGCATCGGAGGGTTTATTTTTGACCGTATTTATTGATCTACACGAGTAGTTGAAGCTGGTACTCATAAAAGGTATCTCATCATCGAAACTTTCAGGAGGTTCGTTAATAACTACTTGTTCGCATAGCCCGTTTAACCTTTGCATAATCGTACAACTCTCAGAGTTACATTCAGAATTATGATCAGAACAGTTTAACTGCATCAAATTGGTATATGATGGAGGTGGCGACTCATAAAGTGGTAGTGGTGTGTTTGGAATGTCTGGAGAACTTCTACCTGGCGGCACAAATAGTTCTAGTATTTCTGATAGTGTGTTATTGTTCGAAAACAATGGCTCTGCGGATAGATAGGTGAAAAAGTCCATAGTTTCCTGTGTAGCTTCTATCCGGCTAACACTCACTTCGTCGTTCTTCATTTCTGTGTTGCTACTTTTTCTTTTCTTTATTTTTTTTCACGTAGTTTCTCGAGGTAAGTCAAATACTGGCGTTATTCACGTATAGTGGATTATAATAATACGTTACTCATCAATTCTAAATATCATATGTCAAGGCAAATGTCTGCACTGCCTTTTACCTGGAATCTTATTTTGATTCTTTGATTGTTGCTTTATTAGCGGTTTTCCTTTTCGATTTGACCTATTTTTAGGCTTACATGTATCACTGCTCCTATAAACCTCACTTTCATTTAATTCTTGCTACTTTAACACATTTATTACCCACAACCCTTTTTCCGTATCTGGAATGTATAAACTTATATGTATTGTTGTTTTTCCCACTTCATACACGCTTGTCTCTTTTAGCAAAATGTGAATATATATATTTTTTATACGCAAACTGCAAAAATGGCACTATTAAATAGGACTTTCTCTTCTTTTTTTCCTTTATTTTGTGCTGCACTCCCTTGATTAAGAAACAAAAAAAAGTCGCTGTATGTGTTTATAGTGCATCTAGTATGTTATATTTGTTTGCCTTTATAGATATCTCTGCTCTATGTTTGGTGCATCTCGCTTTGTTTTATTCATTTGCAAATTAAAAATCGAGTTTTATAGTGTAGCTTGTTGCCATCACAATGTCCAATCATGTGCATCCGTCCTTTAAACTCATTGGCTAGATATTCATTTGATGATTAATCATGGTTATATTTAATGGCATAATTTTTTTTCCAATATAATTCAGTTGATACTTTAGTTAGCTACAAATCACGTTTATATAATGGAGGGTTTTTTTGCTTTGCTTCCCAATGGCTAATTTAAATGTAGCATTTGATACTCACAATTTTAATTTAAATAGCAGGATAATTATAGTGAAGCTTTGGGGTTTGGGGTTATAGGTTTTTTGTTTGGTGTATTTTAGATAAATGGTACATGACATTCCAGCTTACAATTTCCTCTCCTTTTAGAGAGAGAGAAAGGGAAGGGGGAATGGTAAAACCGATAAAACCGGTAAAAAAATCTTCACATCTACGTTTTACCACCTAACTTCAACCTCAGCATTTTTTGGAAGGCACCTGAATATATTTTATGGGTGCTTTAAACATCACCCCTCCAAGGAAAAAACCCCGTGATCATCGTATGTCTCAAATGTTTGATGTATGCATGTGTATACCCTTCAAGGTATAACTTGGCTGCTCGTGTTTTCCCACGTACCAAACCCAATATGATAAAACTATTTACTTTAGTGATTTAAAGCATTATGATTTTCAGACCCGGTAAAATTTTACATATGGTGGACGTAATTCCTGGCTGTTGATGCCAGCAGAGTGCCCTAGAGTAATGAAAACTGGGTTGCATATACAATGCTATCTCTTCCCACCCCCCCTTTTTTTTCACCTGTTGTAGATTCTAGAGGCTGACATTCTTTGCCCTGGTTTTTTGCTTTTTTTTTTGAGAGGAGAGTAACAAGAATTATGCCCAAAGCAAACAAGAAAAGTGAAAACTATCCCATGTCAAACACTACTGATATTAGGAGTGTTGAGGGAATCATGATAATTGAGTGTATAATTATTATACATAACAGAGCAAATAAGCGGGTAAGTTAGCAAATGAATGCGAAATGCGGTTGTTATGCAAGGGATTTAAGTTTGGCTTTTGCTGCATTTCAGTCCAACTATTTGACACTCAAAATATAATTAGCTGGACCATTCATTTCAGTGTAATTTGCGGAGCACTCCAATAAAAACTGTTTTTATCGAAGTACATGGCAGTTTGTTTACCAGCTGTTTACTAGGTTTCAAGCCCTTTTAAAAAAGACAATATCATCATGGTATTTTATAGTTCTGCAAGACGAATAGGTGAATTCAAGCCAAGAAAAGAAGGGGATGAGGGGAGAGGGGAGGATTTGTTAGCTAAAGAATGTGAAGTGATATTCAATTTCCACAATCACGGAGACTTGTGTTCTGTTATAAAAACTTGTAAGAAAAATGTTGATATCCCTCCCCCTTCACCACTCGCATGCAAATATAAACAAATGAATATTTTTAATTGTAAAAGATGGTACATTGTCTGATAAAAAATACAGACGTGTGCGACGTTTCGACAGCTAAAAATCCTTGATCTATAATATAAGCTCTTTATTGTACGTTTTGTTCTATAAGGTGTTGTTGTTTATGATAAGAACTTAACAAAAAAGCAAGCAAGCCAAAAAAAAAAGCTTTTGTTAAAGTCTCGTAAATTATACATAGCCTAGTGTCTAGGCGGAAATGAAAAACGCATTAACCAACTAGAAAAAGTAAAATGATGCGGATCGGGTGTAGCTTCGAAACACGACCGTTGATTGCTACCACTGGTTATGGTTGCGTTTTAACACATCAAACTAGAGTGAATATGTGTTGGCCTTCATTTTCTCCTTTGCAATCTTTGTTGCGAGTTCTTTGTGTTTAGGATATACCATCATACCAGAGACCGACAGCGTTAAAATAAATATAAACGTTACAATCGACAGTAATGCCTCCATAAAGGTCATTGGTAGCACGGGTTCAAAATCCACCTTGCCTATGAGCTCTGCTACAGGTTTGATTGTTCCGAGGGCATCATATATATCGAAAGTTGTGGAATCCATCGCTGTATTTACGTTGCGTTTGGTTTTGTTGTAGTATGTTTTATTGTACTTAACACCAAGTTTTTATTTAAATTTCAGGTTTGAACGCTTGGGCTATGTGGGAGGGGGGGGGATCATTGACTATTTATTCTATTCTGCTTTATTTTATCTTCAGAGAATGTTATTTCAATTTAAACGAGAACGGGGATTATGTTTCTATATTGCACAAGAAATGAGCTTATACCATGATAGGCACACAATGTTCAATTAGAATTTTATTTAGACGATCTAATAATAAGCGAGCAACATACTATTTTTAGATTATTTTGTGAAACCAATGAGTGTGTTAGTGAATATATTTATCTAACATATGTTAAATATTCACTGAGATCATAAAGCCTGTTTCCCCCTCTAGTTACACACCACAATGTTAAAAGCCAGCGCAATTCAGTGAAAGCTTGTGAAAAAAAAATAGTTTAGCATGTTAAAGCAAGGCAAAACAATTTTAATAGCGCTGAAGAACCACATCACCCTTTCTATAGCTATCGTCCTTGCTATTGAACTGTTAGCTAATTCTTATAAATAGGTTCATTTAATACCCAGTTGGATGATGGTTTACTGGAAAAATACCGAGGGAAATTTACTGGAGTTGCACCGCTAATTTAAGCTAATAGAAACGATTTTGTGGGTACAAAGTTTATTTTTAGCTCTATTAACGGATGGGAATAAAATTTACATAAGAGATATGCAAACATGAGGTAAGTGAAGCTTTTCATTTTGGAGGCAATTGTTAAATGTCACAAATACCATTAGATTGCTTTTTTTATAGTGCCTATAAGAAGGAGGATGATCGTGATGGATGCATATTACACAGTTTATGAGCGTTTGAGATGTAATCAACTTGCGTGGTTATGCGTGCAGAAAGTTGTAGATTGGCAAAGCGAATGCATATTATGCTTAACTGTGGGTATTGAAATCAGCTTCGGAAATCCACAGAACGCAATAAGTGAACTACATATATACCAGTGGTAAGCTGTACCAACATGGCGAAATAAGTATGATCTTGTTGTATGATAATAAACACCAACCATGGAGACCAATGTTTGCTAATTCCCTCATGTTAGTGTGTATTTAATTGATTTTGGGATGCGCAATTCGATTATGCAACATTCTGGAAATGATAGTGTAGCTTATCCATAATTGCACCGTCGGTGTTATTATACGCTGCACATTTGTGAGCTACCACATTACCAGATAGTATGATGCCCTTTTTATTATTACATACATTTAATTCCCGTATAGTTGACGAATAGCGCTTAGTATTGGCTACTTATCAACAATTTCCAATATCATCTATTTTCTATTTCCTCGAAATTTTGTGGGCTTTGAATTTTTGCCAACTGATTTTTCGAACAGAATTAACCTTAGAGACAGGTTCATCAAAAACAAACTATTCTTTAGGATTCATGCAGATCACGATTCTGAAATACACGAAATACATGAAAGACGAATTTCGTTAATTCGAAGTGTGGCTCTAAGGCCTTTGAACGTGAATTTTTTGTGGGGGAATGGGTTAAGACTGGATTGTTTATTTCAACACACAATCAACATTACATTATGGGGCAGGGGAATACTGAGCAAAAAAAGTTGTCTAATCAAGAATGATGGGAAGAGCAAAAAAAGCGCAAAAGACTTGAACCATACCAACAAAAAATCAGCTTTTTTTTCCCGTTTTTGCTTGATTAGCAAAAATCAGCTCCAAAAAAATTGGGTTAAACAATAAGCGGGATATAGAAGAGCTACTGAGCTTATCCATTATGTAATCGTAATTTTTCTAGCATTTCATTGTGTAAAATATCAAGCCTCACTAAGAATGATAAAAGGGAAAGACAGGGAAAACCACCTATAAAGATAACAAACCCATTCCTTCAGATTTGATGACTGTATAGAAAGAACCTGACAAGGAGAAAATTAAAGTAAAATATATTGATATTATTATTTTTTCTTACCGAAAGCAGCCTGTGCATAAATTTTTATACAGTCCATACCATCGAAAAAAAACGTGAGTATACAAATGTACGGAGTGGTTTTTTGGCTGACATTGGTTACATATTTCTTTGGGTGCCGGGAATTAAGCAAGGGTTTAGACAAGCAGATTAAAAGCAAAAGACCTATAGCTAGCATTGCCAGAGGTAGTGCCTTTGATACTCGAAAAGAATATATCTTGGTTACTGGCGGGACAGGGTATATTGGGTCACACACAGTACTTAAGCTAATCGAAGAGGGTTATGATGTTGTAGTACTGGACAATCTTTCAAACAGTGTAGTCGAGCCACTACGACGGATCGAAAGAATCTTGGGCTTGAAAAACCAAATACCCTTTTATGAAGCTGATTTGCTCAACTATGATGATATTAATGCCGTTTTTAAGAAATATAGAGTGAGTTGTGTGATTCACTTTGCTGCATTAAAGGCAGTCGAAGAGTCTACGCGCGAGCCTTTAAGGTATTACGATAACAATTTTGGAGGAACGGTAAATCTGCTTAAGGCTATGCAAGAAAATAGTGTTAAAAATATTGTGTTTTCTAGTTCCGCAACGGTATATGAATATTCAGGAAAGGATAGCTATACAGAAGACTCTAAACTTGCATGTACAAATCCATATGGACGAACAAAGTTGTTTATGGAATCTGTTATTGAAGATATCTATAACACGGCAGCAGGAACGGATAAACAAATGAATGCAGTGATACTAAGATATTTTAATCCATTTGGAGCCCATCCTTCGGGGCTCATGGGAGAAGACGCAGGTCAACTCCCAAACAACCTTATGCCTTATATCGCACAAGTCGCAGTTGGCGAGCTTGATAAAGTACACGTATTTGGTGCGGACTATAATACAAAAGATGGCACAGGTGTCAGAGACTTTATTCATATAATGGACTTGGCAAGGGCCCACGTCTATTCGGTAAAAAAAACCTCTGAGAACTGTGGGCTAAAAGTATATAATGTAGGGAGTGGGTCTGGATATTCAGTACTCGAAATGATTGAGGCAATGAAAGAGGCGTGTAATTGCCAGATTCCATTTGTAATTGATGGCAGAAGATCTGGTGATGTCGACAAGGTTGTATGTGATCCAACCAAGGCAGAGAGGGAGCTAGGGTTTAAGGTTGAATACACACTCAAAGATATGTGCAGGGATTTGTGGAGGTGGCAGCAGGCAAATCCACACGGCTATAGGACAAAGGCCGAGAAGTCAAATTGAAAGATATTTAGAAAATATTATAGATGTTTGACTTTTAAGATTCTTTGATGTTTCCATAGATATAGATTTCGTCTATGTAATGAATACATCTAAGTTTCAATTTATCCCATGTGTTCTCCATTTTATAACAGTGCGATGTCACCAAAAATCAAAAAGTGAGAGAAATAGCAGTGGTACTAATACACTTTGTTAGCCTTTTTTTTTTGGTGATAATTAACGGTATAAGTTCACATTTATTCAGAAAAGTGAGTAGATATTCGTCATTTTTAAGTAGCTCCAAAACTTTTATTTGAAAAAGAGGTGAGGACAGCCCGTATTAGCATGTTTTATAAGGTATGCTCATTAAATGCAATTAAGGGGTATATATGTTGGAAGGTAAATGTGCATCAAACTTTTTTTATTTCATTTTACCAAATGCTAAAGTATCCCGTTTAGTGGTGGTTTAGGTAAATAAAAAAATTTTTTTTCAACGAAATGCGAAAGGATGATGAATAATAATTAGGCGCAATTTACTGTTACTATAACATCAACCTTTTCAAAAAGAAAAAAAATAAAAAGAAGCAAAGGAAGACGAAAGGGCAACAAAACGAATTACTAGAAACAAAATGGAGAATCCTGGAATGACCATATACGATAGTTCTGCTCAACAGGTAAATGTTGTTATGACCTATCTCTGTGCTGGTAAGCTTTTTTTTCTTCATTTCTTCCACAATATATCTTTTGCAGAAATACCGTCATGATCTGCCTAAGATTTTTATACTTTCTTTTATTTGTTTTCCCTTCTAAGGGCGTAGCTTAATTGAAGAAATAAAATTTAATAAGAAAATAATATGTAATCCAGATTGTGGTGCAGAAAATGAGATAAAGCCAAGAGAGCCCATAAGATGTCGCGAATGTGGATACCGCATTCTTTACAAGAAGCGCACCAAGAGAAGTATGTATTTTTCTAAGTTTCTGTTCACGTATATTTGTATATATGTATGTGTTGATTTACATTTATCTTTACGATTAACCAAATAGTGGTACAATTCGAGGCTCGGTAAACAGCGGAAAAAAAGGAGAAACAGTTTAAATTCTTTTTAGAGCTAATTTGGGAATGCAACATTTTACTTTTTAAAAAGTATCTTATCAGGGGGTTTTGTGTAAATAAAATCAACATTGTAATCTAAACTTGTGTATATTGAAGAGAAAAGCGGTAAAAGCCTAATTCCACAACAACTTTTTCTGTGCAACAACCCTGGACTTTTTTCAGTGTTTGTTGAAATATTGTTGGCAGTATAATTATGACGACTGGCTAATTCTAGGTATAGTTGCCATCCGTTCCGTGATCTATTTGAATACTATAAAAAATAGGCTTGACACACAATAATAGCGAAGGTATTGCCTGAGTATGTATAGGTGTAGCTTCTTTTAAGTGATAATATTTTATTACCGCAAAAAGAATGCCAAATATAAACGATATCAGCGAAAGTATGTATCAGAGCATTAGGTGGTTGTGTCAACCAAACCAGGAATCTGGTGTGGTCAACTTAATATATGTTTGTAGGCTGGGTGGGTAGTCTTTCAGTAGATCTACAAAAGTTGGTATTGCAAGCGATTGAGTCCCACTTTTTTTGCAGAGAAATCTAGCGGTCAAGATTCCGTTCACATTTTATTAATTGCTACCACTTTTACGTATACCTGCAAACCAAAAGTATAATATACTTGTTTATTGTTCAGCATAACGGTAAATTTCGTCATAAAAGAGGTTAACGCCGACAATGTCGGTGTGAATGGTCTCTTGCACTTAAAGCTCGTTTCAGAAATAGTTTCACTTTACAAGTTGTGGAGTGATTGTTGCTTATTTTTAGTCTCACGAGTTTTTTATTTCGCAGGCTGTATGGAGATTCCACCTTGTGGCTCCTCTCCCCCGGGGACTCTACCTTCTAACAGGTAATATTCCAGTTTAGTAAAAAAAATCGGAAAAGCTTTCCATGGTCAAGTAAAGCCTTTTGTCTCCAAAGTCAAAACCTCTAGACGCAGCTCTGCTCAACACCACATATATTCGTTTTCCTGGGGCTTAAGTACAAACACTAATCTATATCTGAAAAAAAACCCCCCATCATTTTGCATTTTGACTAGGAAATCAAGGTTCTGGACATACCTTCATGATTAGCAGTGGAATTGTGACCAATAGTACCCATTCCCAATATCACGCTACTTTAGGGTTTTGTTTTTTGTTTTTTGTTTTTTGTTTTTTTTGGTTTTGAGGATTTGATCTAACATAATGCTTTATTTAGTTGTACTTTATTTTATTTGATAAAGAGAACAATAATTTTAAAGACATTCTAAATCCGAAAATACACAAATTTTAACAAAAAAAATAGAATATTCTAAAGATGCTTAAGGCTGCACAGATAGCGAAAACTGTTATTAGAAAATCTGCAATGCCGCTGGCAGTTTTGAGTTTGGGAAAGGGTATAATTTCTAGTGTACAGAAATTTAAAAGACCCGATGGAGGTACTTATTATAGATTTCATATTTATATTATGATTTACAATGTAAAAATCGTGACGAGACTATATTGAAATATTTTCAATAAAAACTATAGTTTACGGTAGTGAGAGCCGACCAGTATTGAAATACGATTCCCATGTCCCTACTACAACACTACAAAAGGCGACTATATTTTGTGCCTCTTCGGTCCTTGCGATCGCCGAGCCTACCACTGGAGGTGTGTTTGATTTTTAGTATGATGTCACTTAAAACTTTGAGAGTAAATTTACTTTGGATAAATGCAACCCTATGAAATATTTATTTTTTCAATGTTTTGTTCATTTTATGTAGAATACCTGGCGGCCGTGGGTGATATCAGCTCAATTCCGTTTCTCAGAAAATTATCTGATCGGATGAAAATGGATAAGGAGGGAAGACAGATTCTGAAAGAAAGGCCCAATGTGTGGTTTACTGATTCTGAATTCGAGGGGCTTGGAAAACTCCCCAAAGATACATTCGGGTATCATTACTATACTTATATGAATAATAACAAAATAACTTTTAAAACAAGAACACCAGTAAAATTTGTGGACGACGAAGAGCTAGCATATGTAATGTTGAGACATCGCCATATACATGACTTTTATCACACATTGTTGGGAATGGATATTTCGCTTTTACAGGAGCTTGCGGTAAAATATTTTGAATTTATTCAAACAGGGTTGCCTGTTGGTCTGTTTGCCACCATGTTTGCACCTGTAAGGCTAGACGCTCACGAGAAAGAAGAGTTTTACACGCTTTATCTTCCATGGATAAGAAGTGTTGCTGAGAATAGTAAGCTATTGTTAAATGTTTACTGGGAAAAGCATTGGGATACGCCCATAGATCAGCTAAGAAAGGACTTGGGCGTGTTTCTCTTGGATCAACGTGCATAGCTTTGTGTACTAGCTTCCACACTCTAGTGTCGAATAGAACATATACTTTTTCTTTCTTGGCATATTTGAGTTAAAATCTGATACTAAGAAGGGTTACAAGGGGTACACAGGGGCTTGGAAAAACCACCACAGCTCTGAGTAGCTGTTTACTGGTCCTTTCCATAAGGCATCGAGGTAATAACCATCATTACAAAGAGAAACAAATATTTTGACAGTAGCGAGGGAGTACAGGTTGGTACACACAACTTGGTCTTGTAGGAGTATGTATGTTTTACTTTTGCGGCTTTATTAAAGTTATATATAACTGGTTTAGAAATGTGAAATAAAGTGGTGATATCTGATAGAGGGAATTTTCGAAAGGGCTAAGGGCTGTTGGAGCGGGTTAAGTATTCTAATTCCAAGCCATCTGCCGCACTCTTACTAATATTTACACCTTTTTTTAGTGGGATATCAAGGTTGGTAGTATCTTTAACCTTAAGAAAGTTCCTAGCGTGAGTGTGATCCTCAATGGTTCTGGCTGCACGGCTCTGGGGAGCAATTATCTTACACATAACAAACATATACAGTACTGCGCACCACGAATCATGATATGCTAGAGAGTCATAGAATTCGCTTGCAACTTCTTTTATTATGGGTAGACGAGTCCACGGAACATTGTGGAAGTCGTGGTGCTCATTGTGATAGCCAATATTCAAGTATAAAAGGTTTCCTGAGCCATAGTACCCATACGTCTCCTGGCCATCGACGAACGTGTAATGCTCCTGAATGAAGTGCGCTGCACCTGGGTGTGGCCCATATCCCATTAAAATTGAGCATACAAGATACACTATCCCAATTGGGCCTACTGTGTAGTATAGCACAATGTCACAAAATATTGTCCACAACACATTATATTTTTCCCATCTTGTCATCTGTTTTTGCATCGCCAACCCTCTTCCTATATACATTATACCATATATGGCCAGCCAAAAGAACTTTTTTATTTTGCTATTTCCCACGTATTTCACTTCCCAATCTAAGGGTAGATCTGGGTCATGCCCTTTAACGCCCTGGTAAGTATGGTGCTCGAGGTGATACCTTCTAAAAGATTGGGCAATGGGAACCAGCATAGGGATATTAGCTATCATACCTATCCATCTGTTTTGCAGACTGGTTCTTGCAGCCAAGTTATGGCAGACTTCGTGAAAAATAACCCCATACAATGTCGACAATGTTCCGCCAACAAAGTATGCTGTTAGTAGGAATACAAGTGTAGATCCAGTAAACACTCTTCCAAAGTAATATGCTAGTGCGACTTGTGCCGAAACAGACCCAAGAGTTACATAGAGGGTCTTGATATCATATCCCATCAATTCTTGTATCTCGGGATATTTTTTAAGTATCGCAAGCTTTCTTTTAATGTGTGGCTCATCATACTCCGTTTTTGCAAAAGCCTCTTCTTTGGCAGGAACCGACTTTTTCCACTCTCCATTAAATAGTGGGAATCTCGGGTCGAATTCAAACAGAGTCTTGGTCATTACAAATTGGTTTGTTGGATTCTAAGGTCTATTTCTCTATGATGTTTTCTATTTCAGGATATTATCTTAAAGCGTATTTGGTGTGAAAGTTGAAAAAAATAGAAACCTGCGGTTTTATATTAGGATTAAGGACAAATAGTAAGAAAGGAGCAAATTTTTTCTTAAAAGGATAGGAGAGGAAAAGAAGGGGTGGATTTTCAGAAGTGAAAATAGCCTTTTAACCTTAAAAGGCCATCGCTTGGCTTTACTTGTAATTTCTTATTGCATACGCTTTTTCCGTGCGCTTTGTAATCTAAGATCTGGCAAATCACTTGGATATTATTGACTTGTGGGGTTTTTAATCTTAAAGCGTTTTTCAATGTCCAACAGAAAACTAACTTCATGTATTGGGGGGGGGTTTGCACAGTAACCAGAAATATTCAAAGGGTACCTGATAATTGCTTACTAATGGGAATCTAGCAATGTAGGTGGATTTAGCATGAAAAACCTCGTACTTATAGCCAAGAAAATGGTAAAAAAGCACGCTTTGTATGATACGTGGATAAATTCACTTTTTTCCTTTTCTTTTTTTTATAATTTTTTAATTAAAAGCTGTTTACGCTATTGGCTTTTCCAACAACCCAACCAAGCTCAGTACATAAACTTACGTAAAAGTACATCTATGCCGAATTAGCTCTTCAAATGAAAAAAGAGTAGATTTAAACCAGATAAAACAACTGAAAAAACCTTGTAATATGGAGAGAGAGGGGGGGAAGAGAAAAAAAAAGATGTCTGGGCCGAGCGGGCTAGTAGTCATAAAATCCTTTCCCAACTTTTTTGCCTAACCATCCAGCATTTACGTAGTTCTGTAGCAAAACTGCAGGTCGGTACTTGCTGTCACCTAGCTGAGTATGAAGGACCTTCATTATAGCCAAGCATGTGTCCAATCCAATAAAGTCAGCCAAAGTCAAAGGACCCATAGGAACGTTGGTTCCTAGTTTCATAGTGGTATCGATATCTTCTCTTGTTGCAATACCCTAGTTTGTAGCATAAATGAACTCGGTACTGTTAAAATGATGTATAACGAGGCAAATTTGAATAAAAACAAAAAACAAAAAACAAAAAGTAAAAAAACGAAGAGCAAAATAATGGAACCTTACCTCTTGTAATGCAATTATAGCTTCATTTATGTATGGCATAAGTAGGCGATTTGCTATAAACCCAGGAACATCCTTAGACACTGTTGTCGTCTTTCCCATCAATCTTGCAAGTTCAAGAGTCGTGGTTATAGTTTCCTGACTTGTTTGCAGCCCAGGAATGACTTCAACTAGCTTCATTACGGGCACCGGGTTCATAAAATGCATCCCAATCACATTATGGGGGTGCTTTACAGCTGATGCGATTTTTGTAATGCTGATAGAAGAGGTATTTGATGCAAGGATACAGTCCGGCGAGACTACATCCGAAAGATCGCTAAATATCTTGTTCTTAAGCTCTGGATTCTCAGTCGCAGCCTCAATAACAAAGTCAGGATTCCCAACAACATTAAGGTTCGAGCTCATTTTGATTCGTGTGAATATCTCCTCACTCTCTTCCTTAGATAACTTTCCCTTGGTTACCTCCTTCCCAAGAAGAACCTCTATTTTTAAAGCAGAGACATGTTTTATGTTGGGTATGCGAAACGCGATATATAGTTGCTTAAAGTGATTGCATAAAGAAGAGTTAAAAAATAATTACGGATGAAACTCTTGGCTTTCTCTAGCTGCTCTGTGTTAGGGTCAATAAACTGAACGTTCAAGTTGGCCACCTTGGCAGCTACAAAGCCTATTCCGACGCCCATCTGTCCGGCACCAACAATGCACATTTCTTTAACTTTCTATTTCATTGAAGTTAAATTATAGTTTTTTCCATGCA
>LSSK01000029.1:27225-37878 GCA_001969505.1 Zancudomyces culisetae
GTTAAAAAATAATTACGGATGAAACTCTTGGCTTTCTCTAGCTGCTCTGTGTTAGGGTCAATAAACTGAACGTTCAAGTTGGCCACCTTGGCAGCTACAAAGCCTATTCCGACGCCCATCTGTCCGGCACCAACAATGCACATTTCTTTAACTTTCTATTTCATTGAAGTTAAATTATAGTTTTTTCCATGCATTTCTATTTTTTAGATATTTTCGTACCCCCCCCCCCTACTCCATCTCTACATATTTCGAACCTGGTAGAACATAGCTGCTTATTACCTTAAAACCTTCGGCTCTTGTGTAAATACTCATCTATTTTTAAATCAAAATTGAAATGTTTTTAAAGTGCGATTTAGGAATATTATAAGAGCAAGTGTACCTTTGAAACTCGAAGTACTTTTGCAAGTGAATGTCGAAGCATTTTCTGAAAATGTTGTCGGCTTGTTTGAAATCAATCTTGAGAGGTTGGTAATTTTATCTCAAAAATAGGTCCTTGCTTTTTTTTCGCAAGAGATAATGTAAACCCAAAAAAGTATTGGTACTACCAGGCTTTTGCTACCTAGGATTTTTTTTCAAAACATTTTGATATCAATTTGGTTATTCCAAGTCATTTAAGTCATAGTACTCCTTAATTGGGGATCTACACTTAAAGCGCAGAAATCTTCGTTAATATTCAAATTATGTATTGCTGAGGCTTTAATCTTGGTTTGGCAGAGGATATTTGCTCAGTTGCCAAGAACTTGGAGCATAAACTTTTTTTTCATGACTGCATAATCTCAATGCTTCAATATACAAACAATAGAGAACTAACTTACACACATGACGGCTTTATAGTAGAATATATGCTGAATAATAAGTCATATTTATTATATCAACCCAATCTCAACTCTTCAGCTAATATCTACAGCGTTTATATAGAAGTTTTTTATTTAAAGGATCTACCTGGAAAGGCAAAAGATGTTTACATGAGGCTACATAGTGAAACTCTGTCTTTGGATTTGTGACCATTTGAAGCAGCTCTAGTTAGCGTTTTTGCTGCTCCACGCTTAGAGAGGAGGTTTCTATTTTGAGATTCTTTGGAATGGCGAGCCGCTGAAAATCTATCAGCGTGCATTCGGGAAATGTTAAAACCTCCCTTTTTTGCGATCTTGTAGCATTCCAATGCCTTTTCTGGATGCTGCTCTACGCCAATTCCTGCTTCGTAAAAATATCCAAGTAGGACGTATGCCCGTGTACACCCATTTTCAGCAGCCTTTTTACAATAGTAAAACGAAAGGTCGTCACACTGGTCTATCACCTCGGGATGACCCGTTAGATGCCACTCGGCTAAAGCTAGTTGTGCCTCCGGAAAATCATTTTCCACTGCCATACTATAATATATCACACTGTTTAATGGATCGAAAGCTTGCTGATGCTCTCCAAATTCGTAGATTTGGCCAAGCCGATGCTGTGCCTTGCTCATGTTCAGTTCGGATGCTGCTTCCAGTAAATTTAGCCCTTCGTCATAGTTGACAATAATGCTGTTATATATCTGCTTATCGGGATACTCACCCAAGTAGATTATTCCTAGCAAGTATGCACCGTCTGGACATTCTTTATTAGCCCCGTTTGCTGCTCGTTTCAAATAGTTCAAAGCAAGCTTTATGTTTTTTTTGACGTCCAATTCTCCACTTAGGTACGCTACTGCTAACCTATACAACGATTTTATTTCATTTTGGGAGGCCGCTACCGTGTAATGTGCTACCGCAGAGAGAGAATGCCTTTTGGCCTCATTATAAGTTGCAATTTTATGACTGGCTTCAGGGTGATGAGACTTTGATGCGATAGTGAACAAGGCAGTCGCTTTCTCTTTGTCTTTTTTGTTTCCAAATTTCCCTTCACTGTACCAACAAGCCAACATATACGCGGCTTCAGGGACTCCCTTTTTGTATAGATGCCTAACTAAAAAATTAAGCTCGTTTGTAAGAACAGCTTTTGAGCTGGAAATAGTGGTTACACTTTTGTCGGAAATCAAAGTCGACTTATTTGACAGTGTGTATGTTGGACTGGAGCTTCCTAGCATTTTCATATTACTTTTGTACAGTTGGTATGCATAGCAGCAGTACTCGTACTCGATCTCTTGTTTGCCGTCACTCTCTTCAGTTTCAGCGTCAATTGTATGAATCTCTTCTAGAACCGATATCATGTTTTTTGCAAACAAAACTTGGTTCATGGTGCTAGATCTGAGAATTGCCTTTCTAATTCTTTTAGCACCGCTTCCACCTGACGATAAAATTGCACAAATTTCGGCCACGTTCTTGAAATATCCACTGATATTATTGTCTCTAGGCTTTTTTCTTTTGAAAATTGACCGCCTTGAAAATATATCAGGATTGTTACATTCAGCCATTCTGTCCAGATTGCTGTTATAACTACAATTGTCGAATTTAAAAAGACTGTTTGTGCTTCCCATGTAAGAATTGTACCTTGTATCGTTAAAATCATCAAAAGACATATATGAATAGTCTATTGAGATATTGTTGCTATCGAAGCTTGTTCGGTCAGCCCTTCTGCGTGGAGAAAACCCAGCTATATTATCTTCATGTATATTAGCATAGCTACTATCTCTACTGAGCTGATTGGCACTTGTAAAGGTATTTATTGGCACAGATGCACTTGTTTTATTTTCATCATACACGTACAGTGGCTCGTTGCCGTTGCTGTTTTCGTTCTCGTTCTCGTTCTCGTTCTCGTTCTCGTTTTTGTTTTCGTTTTTGTTTTCGTTGTCGTTGTCGGGTTGAGTGTTATATGTATCTGATCTTTCAATATCTTGTTTTGAAGAATACAAGGAAACATAACTAGAGTGGTTTACATACTCAACTTTTATATTGCGTGTATCGTTTTGGTTCATTACTGGGTGAGTTCTATATTTGCTATTATCTAATCCTATTGCATTCTTATTTTTGGGTAGTGTAGTGTTTTGATCGATCCTATAGACGTCAGTTCCATAAACGCCTGAATCAAATCTCTCTCTAAGAGCCCTAATTGGATTTACTCTAAGTTTTGAGTTTAAAAAACTCGTTTTTCGCTTGCTCAGTAGATGAGTATCCTTAAGCGTGCTATCTAAACTTTCTAAAGTAAATGATGCGTGTGTTTCTAGCTGCATATCCAGACTAATCTCTTTAAGTGTATTTTTACGCTCAATACCAGCTATCGAACTCGCTTTTTCATTTGCCATTTTTTGCCAATTCATTGAGGTTTTGATTGAACAGTCTACGCTTGGTTCAATTAGTACATTGTTAGCAAGAAAGTGGTGTGTAATTTACGTGTTATACGCTAAAATAATATCCAAATCTATTGTGATGATAGTAAATATTTATGTTTTCACAAACACGTATATTGCTGTCAATATAGTTTTCAAGTCGATATCAGCCAGAATTGTGTTGACTTTAATTAATTCTCTAGTTACCCTGTTTTGGTTCAATCTATACAAAAAAGCACTGTTTAGCTATTAATATGTATAAGTCTTCTTTTGACTGGGTTAGTATTTCTATAATATATAATTTTTAGCTTGGATCTATTTGAAACCATATATTAATTAACTTTTTTTATTTAAATAGAAAAGCCTTGAAAATATTAGTGGTAATATAAGATTAATATGTTGGGCCAGTTATTGTTATTGTTGTTTTTATTTTTGTTGTTGTTATTGATGGGGGGAAGGGAGTGGGGCTAGGAAAAGTAAAGGTCAAGAGGTAAGAACCACTTTTATTTACAGCAGTAAAACTTTGTAGTGCTATACATAGGTTATAGTTGGTCGATTTAGTTTGACTAAATATAGTCTAATATAAATACAGGTTGCCTGTCAGATAGATAATAGGCAAGTGCTTGTTACTGTTGGTGTAGGAAAATTGGATGCCAACTGACCTGGACTTGGAGAAAAAGAAAATGGAGAGATGAAGTCAAAAAGAGAGATGTTTAGTATAGCCTTTTTTTTATACCAATTGTCCAATAGCTTCAGAGAAAATTGACATGAACAGGTTCAATCGTTTTAGCATTCATTTCCCATTTTCAAGTGGGGAAGGTGCCTAAATAAAGGGGAGGTAAAAGGTGGAATTAAAATTAACGCAAGAATAGTTTGCTGAAAATTCTTATTTTTAGATGTATGGTTTAAAAGTGCACACTGGAAGGAAATTTTATTTCTAATATTATTTTTGGACTCTAGGTTTTCAAATATTAATTATTAGAATTGAAAGGTTAGTCATCTGGGTATCATTGAGGTATACGCTGATACGAATTTAACACTCTGTTGCCTTGTGGCTAAAAATAAACATTATTTCTCAGCCCTTTTGCTTGAGATATGTTGTTTGTTTTTATCAACTTTCTATTTGCACATACACATTCACATGAAAGCGTAAATGCATAAGAAAAATAATAATAAAAGGGGAGAATTAGTAATGATAAAAAGTATTTATGAATGGAAAAACGAGTCGGCTTCTGATCTACGTTGAACATCTGTGGCAATTTCTCTCAGCGAGTTGGAGTTGTAAATAGAATATACCAGTCTCTTCAAACCCGAGGGATTCGATGCTGCAAAAGCGTCGCCAAGATACAAATCCAAAATATAAACAGTGAGCCTAGTCGGGGAACTAAAGCCTAGACCTTTAACTAGAGGAAAGAGCTTTGCTCCAAGTTTCTGCTTTTTATCACTCGGAGATAGGGAGCTTAGGGTATCTATGTATTTTTCAGCATCAATGTTGTAAGAACCTAATGATGAATCATGCTCGTGTTTACGCTTGTGCTCAAAAACAGAGGCAGCTGAGTCCTTCTTTGTTGGTTTGTGCGAGTCAGAGAAAGTATAAAATCCTGGAGTTGATGCAGGACTATTATTAGAACAATTACCAGTTGGTGAGCAGTTGAGCAACTGCTCTGAGGCTGCATGGGGTTTGAGATTTCGTAGACAGGAATCACGAACAACTTGCAAAATTGTGTGTTCAGGCTGGTTTTCACCAAGTATATCTCTAGCTTTGGCCCATTCGTGCGGGAAAAGAGCATTTGAATCAAGAATCGCTATTACATAGTCAAGTGGTAGCGATATAAGCGTTGTAATTATTTCTGGTGCATCACTGGTGATATACTGGGTGTTATTGTTTAGTTCTGAAATTATTTTTTGAGTCAGAAGCTCGCTTCGGGCTAAAACACTAAGACTTCCTATAATTGAAGCATCCAAGCCTGGTGGTGTAGATGGGTTTTCCGAGAAAGAGCAGCTTGGGTTTGGTTCCAAAGAAAAAGAGGATATTTCTTGCTGGATCCCAGCTCGTTTTGACGCCAAATTGTCGTATTCGCTACTGCGGGTACCATCCAGAAAATCACAAGCAAAAAACTCAGTAGAGACCCTATCTCTTTGTGGGATATGTTCATGTTGTTCCTTTTCAGATAAGTGCTCATACCTGTGAATCGCTACCTGCTTACCCTTCAACATTACACCACTGAGTGCTTGAAGTGCGTTTGTGGCATGTTCAGGTGTTCCCATTTGAACAATCCCATAGCCATTGGATTTTCCTGTGCTTTGATCAATACTAACACGTGCTGAATGTACATAACCATACGTCTTAAACATTCGAAACAGCTCCACATGTGAAACGGTTGGGTGTAGGTTTGTAACGTACAGTTTTCCCGGAACCACTACAACACCCGAGTCTGCTGCATCCCCTGGCTTTGCGTGATCAGCCGCATTGGTTATACAGTTACTATTAATCATTGTTGGTATATCTTTATTATTTTTAACTCCACTAAGCTGTCTATCCTTTACCACTTTGAGACTGACAAGTGTGTCTTTATATGTACCAAAATTTAGCTCCTGGAAAGCCATATCACCGCTTTCATTTGTAAAATACTTCACATAGCCTACACCAGTACACACTCCATCCAAATTTCTTGCGATTTTTAGCTCATATATGGGTCCCGATACTCGCATAAAATCGTACAGTGTACTGTAATCTACGTCTTCTGGTAAAGGGCATATCCTGAGCCTATCCTTCATGCATGAGTTTAGTTTTTGCCGTTTTATAGGTGATACAGTTAAAAAACCACATTCTTTGCTCAGTTTATAGCTTGGTATTAGTACAAATGCTTTCTCTGTTGATGCTCTATCCTTAAAAAGTATTGTTCCTGAAAACTCCCTTCCATCACTAGGGTCAACGTTTAGTTTTTTTGCTTTTACCTCCTTTAAAATTTTTGGAAACTCTTCAATACCTATTGATGAGAGTCCCCAAAAGTATAAAATACTGTTACTAAAACTCTTGAGTTTTTCTTGGATATCGTATTCACAACTATTCTGTTGTTTTGTAGTATTGGTGGTATCTTCACCTAGTTTATTGCCTTTACATATACGCTCACTAAAAACAGGTGGTCCGTTTTTAGTTTTTTGACATTTTCGTTCAAAGCTCGCAGCCCCTACCTCTATCAGGCGGTTCCCTTTTATACTTCTCGCGGGTTCAGTACTAATTGTACCGAAAGACTCATTCAATCCATTTCTAACTGCTTCAAGGCTCATTTCTGCCATATTTTGCGAAAAGACGGTCTCATTCTCTATACCTTGATATATTGAGTCTGGAACATTGATCATTTTGTTTTAAACTTTGAATAGTAAGTTGTAGACCGCGGTAGTGCTTATACTCAGTTACTTTGATGATGTTTTAAAAAGTGTTATAGTAACATTTTAATTCTTTTTGGCATTTTTTTTTTAATTTTCCTAAAGAGCAAAAAATGCAATCATGACCAGCACATGGTACTTGGTGGCACATTAGCCAAATTATAGCGGTTTAATCAAAGTTATTCGCACTTTATTGGGGAGCGGAAAGAGAGGGGAGGGGGATAGAGTATGCTGATTTATTTTATAAATTAGCAATTGAACTGCTTATAAGGAATCATGTATTTGCAAAAGCATGCTAAGTAATGGAAAGCATAATCCACAGCAAGGCTATGGACACTTAAGTTATAATGTTGTTTTAAAACGAAGCACCAGCTTTATTCTTTTCGGGTTGGGAAAATTTCAGGTAGTTGAGTCAGCCTATCCTACTCTATGCATAAACATCATGAATCCTCTTGAATTTCGATAGTAAAGCGCTTTGGAGAAAAAAATATGTTTCAAACTCATGTTGCGGTGGTTAAGTAGGAAATATGATGGATTATTTAATACTCCCCATTATTTGTCATAACCACCTAAAGAACGTCAAATGGTAATAAATGTGGCAGCGGGTTTGTGCTTATCATAAAAAAAAAGAACTCCCCACCCCGATTTGTTCCCTTTTTAACCTTTTTTGTTTGTCTCAAACAGCCTTTAGGAACTCAACTGCAGTACTAGCAGTTACTGAAAAAAGTTATCTCTAAGAATAAAAGATATATTATAAGCTGATACTAGTAATGCCCCTATGTTAATAAATTAATATAATTTTTTTTTCAACATCACTTATTTTTTTGACAACCTTATTACCACTACTAAATAACAAATAATGACACTAGCTAGGAAATATGACATGAAACCTTTTAAAAAAGTACATCATATATTAAAACTATAAAATTTATAAATTTGAACCAAGTTGGAGTATTCTTGTTTGGTTAGAGTAATGGGTTTTATAAAGCCATCGATACTTCTAGAAAGTACATATTCCTGTCACATTCTTAGTTGAAACCGCTTATAAAAATAAAAAGCTTTTTTGGTCAGTTTCAATGAAAAACACCAAAAGAAAATAAAGAAGCACTCATCAAAATATTGTATTCGTTCCACGTTGAATGGTCTTGGATACTTCTTTAAACATATACTTTAATTTATGTACCAAAAAAACTTTTGCAAATATCGAGTCAAATTGATATTAAGGAGTCTCTATATAGATAAAGGTTGTTGCTTGTTCATATCAAGCAATACATTGTTATCCCGTAATCGATAGTTGCATCTGATAATCAAAAAGCGATTTTATAACTCAAATTTTTGAGGTAGTAAGCAACGCCCGGTGCCTAACTAACCTTTAACTTTTTTTCTATATGCACTTTATAAGAGTATACATGTATATTAATATATTTATATGGCGAATATTAATTAAACAGAAATGCTCAAAACAATCCACATAGAATGAAATTTGTTCTAAAAGGTTTGAATCAATCTATTAAGCTCCCTGGTTTAACCTTTAATATAGTTATGTTTTTAAAATAAACAATAATATATAACTAATATATTTACTAGTACCCATTCAACACTTTTAGACCTCTATGTAAAAACTACCACTTCCAAACCAATCAAACTGTAAAGATTCAGTAAAATTTTTAAAACCTTTATGTTTTTTTAAAAACCTTACAAAAAAAGTTGCCTTCTTGGCTCAGTTGGCAGAGCGTCTGCCTAGTAAGCAGAAGGTCGTCGGTTCGATTCCGACAGAAGGCACTGTTAGCCTGATTAGCTCAGTGGTAGAGCGTTGGTCTTGTAAACCAAAGGTCGGGTGTTCGATCCACCCATTAGGCATTCAACTTTTGCGTTTTTTAAGCTTATTATTGTTTATTTTTACTTTGATATCATTGGGTTTTATGCATTTCTTTGCCTGAAGTTGAGTTTATCAGATACATTATTTCAAATATATTTTTCGACATGTACTAATAATATGTAATGATACTCGTTACACTTGGACTATTAATCTCATTCACTACTAATAGAGATACATGTAGGAATTGGTGGGCATGTTTGCATTTATCTTGCTGTTTAACTCGATACTGAGAAATATTTTGAAACAGCTCTTGCAAAATATTGCACTAAAAGAAAAGTCATCCAAGACATTGATAAAAATTCTATTAATTTGATCTATATTAAATACCAACTCATATCGCCTCAGTATATTTATTACTATTAGTGTTCATAATATCTATTCTTATTTACTGTAATGTACTGTGCTGTACTGCATTGCAATAACTAATTATGAAGTACTATACAATATCGAGGTTATTTATTTGCTGATGCACGAAGTAATGTATATAATGGTACTACTTTTAAAACAATATCACTACTTTAGAGTATATTATGACATTTAATATTTTACGTTATGTACAATATTCTACACTGCCCTGGGCAGCCTCAGATACACTTGTTTTAGTTTACTATGTTTGACATGTATTTTTTAATTATTGAATGGAATGAGTAAAAAGTTTATATTGCTATCTAGCTAGTAGAAAACAAAGTGTTCTCACCTAGTACAAACTAATCAAAGAGCTACATTCTCTTAGTAGAATAGTAATGTCGTGAAACACAAGAATTTATTAATTTTGTTTAAATGTTTAAGTTTACTAGAAGTATAAGTTTAATGGCGGGTAAATACTAAGCATATCAATCACCAGTGGAGTCGGAAACAAGTTATTCCTATTTAAAATTACGCATTAACTAATTTAATAAAACACGAAAACAGTCTCCAAACTGGTAACTAAAAAGAGAACACATCCCAACTAACTTCCCCATTTGCCTTTTTTCACACTTTACATAGTCATTTTTTCTAGCAATATGTATATAAAAGTCATTCAGCATTTGTATGGGCGAATTCTGGGCCAAATGTAGAGGAATTAGTATGATAAGAGAAAAAAATGTGGGGGCAAACTATGCAAATTGGTGCTCAAAGCAAACAACCAAAAATACAGATTAAAAAAATGAGAGGAGGCAGTAAAGGGTTCTCTTTCAACTGTTTATAAAAGACCTTATAGAATTGCGAAATGAACATGGAAATAAATATATACCAATTATTCTAGAGTTTTCACCTTATATAAACGAGCACAAAGATTTTTATCACAATACCAACACCAGTCAAAGAAATTCAAAGAAATGCTCATCACCTCTCCAAAATATCACACTATTTGCAATCCGGTTATCAAACAGGAAACCCTTGATCCACAACTATCAGAGCCAATTGATACAAAAAAGAATATAACATCCGAATATTCCAAGTATTTCTGAGAGGTTGATAGCAGAATATGATAAAGTCAGCTGAAGATGCAGTATGAGTTTTTATTTGAGGGTTTAGAAAATATTTCTAGTGTTACAACAATGGTAAACACATTTAAAAAGTAAAAAAAAAAACAAATACACATTTATACATAAAGTATTGTACAAGGATAATGAAATACAGTGTTTATGATGGTATTTTTTGTTAATTAGTATGTTGTGCCTGTGGTGGGAGGGAATGAAGAGAGAGGAAAAGACAGAGAAAGAATAAGTTGTTATAACTGGATATTACTTTGCTTATTTGCTGTGAAAACCACCAGTGTTGTCTTGGTATATTTTGGTTGTACCAATTTCAATTCGTATAAAGCAAGTACGCAGAAAATGCATTAAACATCTTACTTTGATAAAGTTTATTATAGGTATATTCATTTAATTATTTTTTAGGTTTGATTTGGCATATATATATTATCGATAATTTTTTTATTTAGTGCTGACTTGCCAGTTTTGTTGGCAGAGTTTTGGAATTCAGATATTTTAATCTACTACATAAATGAGAAAAAAATTTTATTATTAGCAAATTACTAGCACATTTTCATTAGATTTTTTTTTTTGAGGGAAGAGTCGATTTATCAAATGATAAAAAAGGGCTTGAAAAATAAATCAAAATCACATCCCCCACCACCTCCATCTCCCGCCCACCTAAA
>LSSK01000281.1:3630-17521 GCA_001969505.1 Zancudomyces culisetae
AGAATTCTTTACAAGAAATCCTAACCAAAATGAAATTTTTTTAGGTGCTTTTGTTTTGTGCTAAAAAGAAATACAGGAATATATACTTTACTGATATATTTTGAAACTAAGCATACTTGATTGTTGATAATACTAGTTGATACAAAACCCAATAACCATTTGAAAGCGTGAGGGAGAAGGGGGATATTAGTCGAGTTCAAGGCACGCCAATTAAATTTAATGTTACTTAATACACTGAAAATTACGCAATTGACCCTCTTTCTTTAGGGGGAAGAAGAGGATGGGGTATGAGAAAGGGAAAGATCAATTTTTTTTAGTATCAAGAGATATTTCAAAAAAGTTACTGGGCTATGAGGCTGCTTCGTAGCTAGTAACATTGTTAATAAGCATCAATACCATAATTCCACACTAAAAACACAAAAGATTCGTTCATACCGAGAGCATTAATGAGTTTTTTCTTTATTTATTTCGCTCGGCCTGGGCCCCACACTGGCTCTTAAAATACAATCCCTATTTAACAGCTGGTGAACGCAAACCAAACATCTAAAAACAATACTCGTTAAATCAAAAACGTCCAACTCTACGGTGGCAGTATTTTTTGGAATTAAATAAAACATTGGAGGGTCTATAATTACAATAAATTTTAAGACAGGATCGTCTTCCTTAGTACAAAAATACTGAAAAATAACAAAGGATGTGGAAAAAAAGAGGATTCAGTAGTTAATCGTTAAACGATCAGACTCATCTATCAGGTTTTTCAAAAATGATAGTCTGGACTCAAGAGCAAGAGGATCAACACAACTGTTGCGATTGCAGGCAGGGCTTGCCAAATTTTCATATTTTAATGCTCTTAACTCGGACCTTTGCGTGTTTCTAAAGTTTATATAATTTGGTGTATTTTAGTTTATACTTGGCAGATAATAGGAAGCATTGGGAAAAGAAATAAAACGTAGTAGCAATAACTTGCGAGTTACCTGTGCGCACCGGTGTTTGAAATAGAATACAGTGTAGATGGTTCCAGGTTGTCTGTTTTCTCACGGATGCCATTTACATACTCGTAAGCTCCTCGCTTATTTGTCACAAAATCCTGACCTTCATTGTTGTTATACATTTCTACACACTCCACCATATCTACAAGATACCTTTCTTTTTGCTTAAGGTTTCCTAAAGTGAGAATAGTTAATTATCTGTTATAATTCTACTCCACCATAAACACAAAGATATGCTGAAATAGCAATATTTTTCGTTTTCATTGTTACTTACCTTTACTTCTAAAAAAAGAACTTTTCTCTCTATCGAGATCTACAGAATACATATCACTTTCATCGTTTAGACGACTTCCAGCGGGAAAGGTTGAGATTACATTAAATCCATTGTCTGAGCAGGGATCTCTCAGATACATGTCCCAATAATCAGCTTCAGTCTCTTCAAACATGCTGGCTTTGGTTCTTTTTTTCGTGTACCCGAGTTAATTGTATTAGAGAGCTTGTCTTCTTAGTAAGAAAAAAATGTTTAACTGTCTAAATATCACAGAAATAACAAATATTTAAATAAACACCAGCTGTTCTTGATAAGTAGTAAAACTCTCAGTGTTTGTGCGTTTAGTATCTGTGTGTTTGTACCCTTTTATATTTTGTTTTTTTTAATTCCTCAAAAGCCTCTTTACTTTTGGAGTATTTCGTCTAGGTAGTTAATAATTGTTTGCGTATTTATACGTTTAAATATATATTGTCGTACAGTATTACCATCTCCAAACTAAAAATTTGAAGCTATAGCCAGGTAAAACGTGGTCATTTATACCATTTTATTTTCAAGTGGTCATGCATCAAACAACCTTCCACATATTTTAGTGCAGTTTTTTCCGCCTTTTCAGCTTTGGCCTTTTTCCCGGATTTTTATTTAAAAGTCGACAAAATTTCCTGATTCGTTCGTTTAGGCGTGTGCTCCAAAAATATCAAGCATAATTGAAAAAATTGGAAATTGTGTATGAATTGCCCCTAGATAATATAGAAAAAGGTGAGGAGAAAATTCTGTTGAACTATTGGCTAAGCTCATGTTTGCACGGATTCGCTATAACCTGATGTGTTCTTGTTTTGCCGTTTTGTTTGCAATTTTTCGCAACCTTCTTATCTAACCAATGTTATAATAAAACGGCTGTTTACCAATAGCTGTTTCAAAATAACCAGTTCAACAGGAGGGCTAAGGGCTCCAATCGCATTTATGTTTTAAATTAACGTGATTTAAACGCACTTGCAAACGCATTATTTTTCAACTTGGTCATTGCTTGTATTCAACCACTCAATGAAAAGCGCTTTTTCTGGAGTACTAAAAATCTTAGTTGCTGAGCATATAACTTCCTAATAATAGAAAAGTCTACAAAAGCTCCAGAAACCTTTGAAACGCCAAAAGGTGAAAGTGGACGAGCTAGAAGGATTATTAACAAGAAAAAAAAAGTAAATAGTACGTAGCACCATTCTCTATTCAGAATTCCTGTAGTGGTATCTTTTCCAATAGATATACGCTTTATTCCCTATAAGTATGCACACAAAAGTAAATACATGTCTGTGTAAATTTTGTTGATTGTAAGCATTGAGGGGAAGATAAAAGAAGACTCAAATCCCCCCCTAGCATGACTGAACCTCCAAAGTAGCCAGCATACACTGCACAACATCTACAACGTTTTTGCTAACAGACTTTGAAAAAAGGCATACGAACTGGTAAGTCAAGGTCATGGAAAGTGTGGTTCAGGGATATTTCTCAAAACATCAACCAAAGCTCTGCCAATTATCTGTATCGAACTAGACTCAACATCACATGATTTTTTGGAATTTCAGTATTTAGTGAACTTGAAAAAAAAAATAAACACAACAAGAGCCTGTTTTTCTAGTTGTATATACATTGTGAATCCAACATTGATTCCCAATGCGTAGAAAAACGTTGGGAGTTTTACATAATCATGAAGGCTGCCAAGTTCTGTTTAGCTAGTAGTACGTGGCGATGAAAATGCACCTAGAAGGTTGGATGGGATTTCAACCACTGGTGCATCATAAGCTTACATTTGTCATTTTACATCACTATATTTCAAGAACAAACAATTCACAATGTCCTTCATCCGTATATTTTTCTTGCAGGCTGTAGGTTTAAGTGTTTTATACCTTATTTACGAGCGCATAACAAGCACGTGATGTACAAAAAAGCCAAACATTAAAAATAATAAATAACAAAACCTTGGTATATTTTTTTAGCGTAGGGTGATGTTGACACCACTACAACAAGATTAAAAAAAAAGTTAGTCTAGATCCATCCATGTGATGAAGAATTAAATACTGTAAACAGCCAGTAGCCTCGTCCTTTTTCTTATTTAATGTACATTTGGTGATACGATGATTTGAAAAGTAGTATACACTGCAATTCTTTAACAAAAATATGAGAGTGCACCTAGTTTCAAAATGTGCAACAGTTCATACTCTTTAATGAGGTGAGAGGTGATTTCGGATTAAATAATAGTAATGATAATATCAGACCTTTTGTAAAAATGAAATATTGTGAATCCATAAGATTATCGCATATCTGAGTATGACCAAAGTTTGGATATTTTTCGATTTTTTGATAAAACAAAGATATATAAAAAAGTGAATTGGAACTAGAAATGCTAGATAATTGATATTGGTAGCAATAAAAATTTCTTGCTTACTGTGGTGAAAATGTGATGGAGTAGCTCAGCTATTCATAAACTATGGGTTTATCCATAAATATGCGACTTGTTTTTCTTATCAAAAAGTTCGCAGATATCTACTGATAACGGCTTGAAAAGTAGGATGTAGGTGTGTGACTTGATACTAACGGCCCTATTCTACGCAAAAATATGAGGGTCTACCCCTACATATATCTATTGCTACTATATACCATTATGTGTACTTTATATATAGATGCAAGTATATTCATTTTGATAACTATTCTGTCAATCTGTATTTACAAAGCACACATAAAGTTGCATCATTGTTTAATACCATTGAATGCTACCATTTCAATCGAGCGCATAAATAGCATAGCTATCGTTTACACATGTGCTATAGGCTAGTTATTAATCGAAACCGAAATACATCTTGTACATCCCATAAGCAACGAAATATTGACCAATATACAAAACCAGTAGTATTGAGTGAAAAAAAAAAGTTCAAGGTATCTGTCAGTTGGTGGAGATAAAATCACACATAAATTTGTACCTGCTGAGAGGTTTCAACGACCAACACTTCTAGCTGCTCAAACAGGTGGATGAGTGAGGAGGGGAAAGTATGAGGGCCAAAAATGGCGATTTTGCATATTTATTAATTTTGACCCACCACTAATAGGTGGGGGAGATTATTTTTTTTGAGAAAAAACCGTGGATTAAAAAATACACTACTTGAAAATAATTGGCTCAAGTGGTTCAGCTGGTCACATTACACACATGGTAATTGGCATTTTAGGTATATTAAATGTGACAAGGCACAAAAATGCGTTGCGAATCTAAGAATAAGGGAAACTTACTTGTATTTGGTGATAAATGTTGTAAATTAATGAGGGAACTTAAAGTATCATACAAGAATATACACCAGCAGGACAGATACTTGTGACACAGCAGTAACTCTGTAGTGATATTTTTAAAAAAAGGCAATTCAGCAAAAACTCGAAAGAGAAGGAGTAGACAAATACAACCGTAAATATTTTAGGATAAATGTAATTTGACAGATTACCCCTGTCTATACTTAAGAACGAGCGAAGGTACACATATTAGAGACTGAAATACGTAAAATAAAAAAGTGTGTAATACAATGTGGCCAAGCGGATGGAATTTGAATCTATTCCCCGACAGGGGGTCCCTACAAAAAAGACTGATGAAGTACATATTGCAAAGGTTTATAGGGAGTTTTATTAAGGATGAATTGGATTGGAATAGAGATTTAGAAGTTCAACTAAGCGAGGGTGTATGTGAGCTTCGAAATTTGAAGATTAATGAGGAAATTCTCGAAAAGGTTACAGAAAATACCCCATTTGTTGTGGAAAGCGGTAGTTTGGGTAAAGTGAAAGTGGAGATAGCGTGGAGTAAGCTGTTGACAGGTGGATGTATGTTAGAAATAGATGGAATAGATATAGAGTTAAAGCTAGAACAATCAAAAATGGGCTGTTCAGAAGACGAGGAGGATATGGTAGAATCCTGGTATTCAGAGGCGGGGAGTATTGTATTAAAAAATAGCTCAGCCAACATAGCTGACGCCTTTCTCAGACAAGAGACACGCTCAGGGCAAAAAAATAGCGATAAAATAGCTGAGAGAAGATACGTAGACGGCAATGGTGTTGAGTTTGTTAGTGATTTGGTAGATAGGATAATATTCGGAACCCAAGTAAAAATAAGCAATGTTAGGATTTCCATAAATTATGGTGATAAGGAGAAGAGCAAAGCTGTTGTGGTCGAGATAAAGTCTATAGAGCTTAAAGAGGGCAAGACAGGAACCGAAAGTGGTGAAACTAGTGGTGGTGAAGAGGAGGTACGAGGAGGGAGCTGTAGATATGTAAAAATTGAAGAGATAAATAAAAATTTAATAATGAAAGGGTTGAGGTTGCAGCTGAAAAATGGAAGAAAGGTGAACACGCTAGTTACAGTGATAGAGAAGCAGCCAGTTGTTCGAATCAAATTAAGGAGGCAATTGCCATATGCGCACATAGAACGTCTAAGCGGAACAGGTAGGGATGAAAGTGGAGAAGTGGTTGTGGCAATGCCTGGAGAATTTCGAGAATTTCCCATAAAAACAAAAAAACCTGCTACAGAAGGGCAGAGAGGCGATGATGGTGGGGGGCTGAAGATACTTGGATGGGCGATAGAAATTGAGTTGGGGGTTATAGGAGTAGTTATAACACCAGACGACCTTGTGGATATTCTTGAGCTGATAGGAAAAAACAAAGAAAAGAAAGAAACAAAGAAAAACAAGAAGGATGAGTTTGACGAGGAACATGGTATGCAGCAACTATATGAGTCTGGTAACCAGATAGACGGGGCAGTATCGTTAAATATACACAAAATACTGGTGTGTATAATAGCACCTGGAGCAAAGAAGAAGCAATGGATGAACGAGCTGAATAGAGTAAATGCATGGGACACAAGTCGTAACTATAGAGAGATAAAAGATAGGTTGGAAATGCACAAGTATATACGGATGGAGGCGAGCGAAATAAGCGGAAATCTTTTTGGAGAAGTCAGTGTGCAAAAGTTGCAGATAGTTGAACATGACATAGCCCAGAAAGATGAAGAAGAAGTAGAGCTGGTAAAGTGGGATTGGGGCCTTTCGTCTTTGCAAAAAGATACGGAGAGCGATAAACCCCATATTTTGGGGAAAATTAGCAGTGGAAAGATAAATATGAGTCCAGTGCAAGTAAAAATGAACATGAAACTTGCAGAAAGATTGAAGTCTTACGGAAGACTGTTTGAGGGGCTTAGAGGAGATGAAGGTAGTGAGGTTCAGGAAAATAATGCCCAGGAAGCAATAGAGGAGGGTGGCTTTTCAATGGTTGTTGAAACCCCGCTTTTGAGAGCATGGGTTACGTTACCAACAGTGGAGGAAATGGAGCATCAGGTATTTGAAGAGTGGTTTAAAATGGGAACAAGTATTGGTGGAGGTAGCAGTAAATATCAACATGTGATAGTTGACTTGGAAAACGTAGAGATAGGACGCAAGTTGGGTAAAAGCAGTGGGATTAGGGTACTGGGGGGTATGATAAAGGTTAAGCTTCGTGTCGAGAGTATTCGTAAAGCAGATCACCAGGGAATTCCAGATTCAAATTGGAGGATTAAAGAGGTGGATGTGGCAGAAATTAGGAATAGAGAGCAGCGTATGTATTTGGATATAATTACAAGTAAAGGACATGCTTTAACACACAAGATAAAAATGCTTCAACGAAAGCCAAGTAATATAAATGAGGAGGATAAAGATGATGGTATCCTGCGGAGGGAAACAATCGGTCGAAAGACATTTGAGGCGGAAATAGAAACAACTAGAGAGTTTCAGCGTAGTTGTCAAAAAGCAGCTCAGTTAAAACTTGAGTGTTTCCTGCCTTTACTAGCTGTGGAGTTGAATGAAGAGAAGAACAAAGTGGTAAAGGATGTAATGGACGTGGTAAATTTGTACATGAATAAGCTAAATATGGAACAAGCTCAGCAACAACAACAACAACAACAACAGCAACAGCAACAGCAAAAAGGGGAGAGTGGTAATAAGCAGACATTATGTTATATGGAAGTGGCGATTCCTGAAATTCAAGTAAAAGCAAATGCGGATGTTAATATAAAGCTAGTGGATACTTTAGGATTTGGAGTGCTTGGTGTGGAAGAAAAAACATATTTTCATTTAGATAGCAAGACAATATCTGTGGGTTTTGGAGAAGACGGACATATAAAATTGATTGAAAGTACATTTGAAGAGGGTAGCAAGAGTGAGCGACCCCAATTGAGCATGGATTATTTGGTGACACCTCAACTAAGCATGGAGAATGAATTAATGGTAAAAGTGGATTGGACTAGTATAAAAATTGATGAGGATTCTAGGCAAATGATCGAACTGATGAAGGATAATCACATAGAAGCCTCGAAGAATGGCAGTGGTGACGATCCAAAGGGTGAAGGCGCCAATAGAAGCAATTATACCAATGGTGGTAATAGCAACAATGTTAGTCCGTTGGTGGCGGAGGTGAATGTTCGAAATTTGTCAGTGATTGTGGATAACAAGGTGGTGGGAGTTGATGGGATAACATTGAATGTGAGTAATAAGCAGTACAGTGCAAGTGTGAGTGGTGTTTGTTTGTTGTTAATGTCTGAATTATCGGGAAAAATGCGTGTAGGTGAAGAAGTGGATGATAATGATAATGATAATGATGGA
This sequence comes from Zancudomyces culisetae, assembly GCA_001969505.1. Lineage (NCBI taxonomy): Eukaryota > Fungi > Kickxellomycota > Harpellomycetes > Harpellales > Legeriomycetaceae > Zancudomyces > Zancudomyces culisetae. The sequence continues at coordinate 11,541 of LSSK01000281.1, forward strand.
TGTGGTAATGATGGTGGTAGTGGTAGTGGTAGTGGTAGTGGTAGTAAGCAAGTGATATACAATAATCCTGAAAAATATTGGAAAACAAGGATGGGGTGTGATTTTGTAGGAAGAATAGTTTTAACAGATTTGCAATTTGCCAATGATAAGGTACTTAAGCAATCATGTTTTCTGATTGGTGTAGAAATAACAAGCATCAAAGTGGAGCTTGGAATGCATACTCTAGAAAAAATGCTAAATAGCGGGCAGAATGGTTCGTTCGGTAAAAATGTATCGAAGGATAATAACAGTGATTCTGGTGCGAGTGGACGCCCCAAAACGAGAGAAGCACAAACCGATAAAGATAGCAAAGAAAGTGAGGATATAAAGGAAAGCATTAGCCAAGCGATTAGTATAGGTATGATAACCAACACAGACTTAGATGTCAAAAAAAGGGCTAAGAATAAAGAGGAGTTTGAAGACATTGAGATTGACGATGACCAGGTATACATAACTGCCATGAAGGATGTTTTGACCAATAATGATGATAGTAACAATAGTTACCCAATGAAAAATTTTATTTTGGAGGACTTTGATTTTAGTTTTGATGATGAAGAGGATGAGTATAGCGACCAAGATGAAGACAGTCTTAAAACTGATCATAGCAAACATGCCATGAGCAGAAGCAGCATTGAGGGTAATTACGATGATGAGCTAGAACAGGATATAGAGAGGGATTACTCAATTTCAAGGTTTCCAACAAGTTTTAATGGTAGAAAGGGTAGGGTATCGCGAAGACACAATCACACGGCCAGTGAAATAACTATTAAAAAAAATGAAAATGCACACGAATTTGAGTTTATAGAGGATTATTTCGATACAAAGTCTGAGCATGTAAACATGGAGAACACACGAAAACAAAATATTATCAAAGTGGCAAAAGCGCTGGGGGATGATAAAATGGTGATAGACAAGCTGATAGAGTTGAAAATTAATATTGAAAACATTCAAGTTAGTATAATGGATGAGGTCACCAAAAGCAGAATAGATTTGCAGATCAAAAAATTAAGAACGGAGATCAACCAGTACTCAGACCAATCGGCGTTTAGTTTTGATGTCTCGGCACAAATCAACCAGTTTGAGATTATGGATTTGATGCCAACGTCCACCTGGAACAAGTTTATGACCAAACAGCATATATCAAGACACAACAGAAAAAAAGCACATCCTCTGCTTTTGTTGCAAAACAAAAAAGTGACGATACTGGAGTATCCAGAGTGGTTTACTGATAGTAGGTATATTGATCCACTAGTAGCGGACATGGTGAAGTTTCGAGTTGAGGCCATCAATGGTAGAGATGGGCTGGAGTATCGGGTGGATTTATGCATTGTTCCGATTCGGTTGTTTGTAGATCAAGATGCGCTTATGTTTTTGAATAGGTTTATAGCGGATAATGTACAGGCTCTTTCGTCAGCACAAAATGAAGACAGCGGAAATCAACTGAAAACAAAAAAAGATGACAGAAAACGGCATAAGCAGGAAATATATTTTCAGGCATTTAGTACATCTGTGATTGACATTATTGTCGATTACAAGCACAAATCGCTTAAAACAAACACGGTGTTGGATGTATTCAACTTGGCATCGCTAGAGGAGGCATATATTCAGCTATTACCAGTGAATTTACGAGGAGTAGATGGCGTTGGGAAACTGGTAGAGAAAATGACCGACACTTGGCTACCGCATATTCAATCGTCGTCACAAATATCCAACATTGTAGGCAGTCTGGTGCTATTGAAGCCAATTTCTAATGTGGGAGGTGCAACAGTGGACCTTGTGTTGCTACCAATTAAGGCATATAAAACTAATGGAAAATGGTACCGAGCTGTTCAAAGTGCCACAAAACAGTTTGTGAAAGTAGGAATAAAGGAAACGGTTGGCATGGGAACCAAGTTGTCCTTTGTAAGCGTTGGGTTATTGGAACAGGCGTGCGAGCTTTTCAACGTTCCATCTCCGCCTTCGCAAAACCAACAGCGGTTGTCATCGTTATCACCACCAACATCGCAGCACTCAACTAGTACCAATACGAATACACCATCTTACTTGACCTCTGGTGCTGGTAAGAGCAAGAGTAGGAGCAAACACTACTCTAATCAACCCAAAACTGCAGGAGAAGGGATAAAACTGGGATACAAAGAACTGGCCAAAAATCTCAGTGAATTAAACTCCACTTTGAAGGTAACCATGGGTGGAGCTGGTGCAAATAAGAGCAGAGGTGGTAATAGGAGTAACACTGGGGTTGGAGGTAGTGGAAATGATCATAGGTACAGCAATAGTAGCGCCAGCGGAGGAGTGGTCAAGTCAGTACCAGCAGCAGTTCTAAAACCAATGATAGGTGCTTCTGAGGCTGTTGGAAAGGCATTGTTAGGGCTAAGGAACAGCCTTGACGAGAGTGTCAAGAAGAGCGAGCTAGATGACAAGTTTAAATAAAATAGCCAATGGCTTTCTCACTCTTTTTTTTTCCCCGTCAAATGTATATATTTTACATGTAAATTGGTATTACTATTAAAAGTCTTGTGCCTTTATTTAGCGATTAGGTTTGTGAAGAGGGAGATCTGCTATCATTGGGACTAGTATTTTCTAGATTGTTATTACTATTTGCAGATATTTGCACAAATACGCTTTATTTTTAGATTGATACAGGACCAGGGCTAGGACCAGGACCAAAATCAGAATGAAAATTAGTAGCTTAAAGTTTAAAAGCGAGGGAATCTGAGCAGAGTTTCCCGTAACGAAGGAAGGGAGGGAGTGTGAAGTTTGCGATGAACGCGAGTGGGCTTACTTGTGAGTGTACCCCATACATCTATTTTTTTTAGCTGACCCTGTCCCCATCCCTGTCCCCATCCCTGTCCCCATCCCTGTCCCCATCCCTGTCCCCGTCCCTGTCATTCGTTTTGTTTTTTCAATTTACAAAATTAAAAAAAAATTTTTTTACCCTCTCAAAAGGATGTGGTGCACCATGATTAATATTCCGCAAAAATTAACGATTTGTAAAAAAAATGAAAACAGATATTAAAGTTTTCCAACAGAAACCAAGCAGCAAAAAAAAAAGGTGATTCTATCTTTAGGTGTGTCTCAAATCAAACTACAAAGTTGATTATTTTTTTCTTGACAAATATCCAAAATTTAATGATATTCCAGAAAGAGTTAGACAAGCGAAATCAGTGCTTAATACACATTTGATTTTGAATACCATTCTTTCCAAATTCAAAAGAAAGTTCTACATATATTAGTGTTAATTCAATCATTTAATAGAAATTACAGTTCCAAAAACAAATCAAAAGCCAAGATAAAAAAATAAGAGAAAATGCTGCGAAGGATACAAATCACGCCAAGAAAGATACAGGCTATCCAAAGGCTCATCGTGACATCAAAGCACCACTACAGCGACAAAAAATCCGATTCAGATAACGGTGCAGCGGACGAATCTCTAAACAAAAACAAGTCAGGGGCGGCACCTGTTGGTGGAATTGGTGGTAATTTCGGCGGATTAGCAAGCAAAATCCTCGCTCAACAAACTGGGCAGCCAGAGCCAGAACAGAAACCAGAACCAGAGTCGCAGCAGAATAAACAAGAAGATGAGGCAAAATCAGAAGAGCCCAAGGCGACCACAGCAGAGGAAAGGCGTAGAGCACGAAGACTTAAAGCGAGCAATTCCGAAAAGTACACAAAGAAGGGCTCAGCATTGTCTTCGGGTCTTGATTTTTTGGGATTCAAGGGGAAGGGAATCATTGATCAGCATAGTAAAAAAATAATGTACTGGGGATTAATTATTGGACTGCTCCTTGGAGCATTTGGATATTATGGAAGCCCGTATACTGATCAAGAAATCGATGAGATGGGATTAAAGGATGACGAGGAAGATAAAGATAGCAACCAGGTGGTGGTAATGTCAAAGCGGATATACAATAGAATGAAAGAGTCAACCAAAGTGCTGACAGAACCACCAAGCACAAAGTTACTTCCAGATCTTGTGGATATGACGAATGGACAATCAGGAGGGGCAGAGGCAGGCCAAGATCAGCAGCAAGGGCCACCACAGTATACTTTGGTGGTAAGTTTGGATGATTTGTTGGTTCATACTGCATGGGACAAAGAGTATGGATGGAGAATAGCTAAGCGTCCATTTTTGGAGCAGTTTTTGGCGTACATGGCATCAATGTACGAGGTGGTAATCTTTTCAGACCAACCACAATTCAGTGGAGAGGCAGTGATAGCAAAGATAGACCCATACGGATACAGCCCATACCGACTGTATAAAGAACACATGAGACATATCAAGGGAGCCAATTATAAGGATTTGTCATTGCTGAACCGTGATATGAGCAAAGTGATATTTTTGGATATTATGGGTAATGAAAAGGATGATAGTCAGTTGTCGTTGCAACCAGATAACACATTGGCAATCCGACCATTTAACAACCCAGATCCAAAGGATAATGAGTTGGCCAGAATCATTCCGTTATTCGAATATATATACATGACCGAGCCATCAGATGTCCGTAAGGCACTTAAGCAATTTGTGATTTCCGCAGACAAGAACATGGACTCAGCACAGAAATATACCGAATGGGAAGAGGCCTTTGTTAAGCAGTTGGCCAGCAACTGGTATGAAAAGAATAACATCAATCCAAATGCTGTAAATGAGGTGCAATCCCAGGAATTGCAACAGCCACAGCAACGACAACAGTCCTGGATAAGCTATTTGTTGTTTGGCGAGAGCAATGCTGGAGCCAAAGCGGATACCAAATCAGCTGCATCAAACACTCCACCAACACCCAACTTTATTGTTATGCGTAACCGAATGCGGAAAAACTTCCAACAACAATACAAAAAGATGATTGCGTTGATAAAGGCCGAAATGGAGAAACAAGAACAAGAAAACTTGAAGACCATGAAGGAATCTACAATGCTGTCGATGGCACAGGACCTGATGAATGGGCCTGGACCACAGCAAAATTAATCAAACTACTCTATCTCTCTTTTCATACACAAAAGATAAATAATTAAGCTTAATATCACTATTTCATCCATTTCTTTAATTTGTCTATACCTTCTAAATACTAGTAAAAAAATAAAAAACAAAAGTTGTCTATACATCTACTATGAATAAAGAGATCCTTTTTTTGTTTTGTTTTGTCTTGTTTTTCTGTTGCTTCGCCTTGGTTAGCTTTACTCCAAAGGAGCGAGGAGGGGAAGGGGTGAGCAATGGAACCTCATTCCGAGTTTTATTTCATTGTGGTAATGTTGGTAATACTTCCGCTCTGGATGTACTTTTCGTATTTACGCTTTCCCATGCGTAGCAAATAGCCAATTGCGTCTATCTCACCACGCTTGATTCCAAGGTTCTTTCGAAATTCCATTCTAACTCGGTCAGTCAATTTAGTTCGCAATTCGACAGATTCAACTCGTTGTGCTGATCGTATACAGTTTCTGTACAATGCTAGGACTTCTTTTTGCAATCCCGAATAATGTCTCTGGGCCATTTTTGCAAAAGTTAGATTTGGAAAACTGGTTGATAAGTAATGAATATATGAGTGTTCAAATATAAAGAGAGTAGTACAAAATGGAAAATTTCACAACAGCTCGCAAACTGTTCAAATTGATAATTTAGATGTAAACAAAGTATATGCGCATAAAAGGTAGATTATGTATTTATTATTTATTCGTTGATTTTTATTTTTGATTTTTGATATTTGATTATTTTGGTGATTAAAATGTTAATAAACAGGTGTAAAAATCAGCAGCATTTGAAAACCGCAGAAAAAACCAAGAAAAAAAATAGAGATAGTGTAATGATAATATCTGCTGATTGTGTACCAAACAAACAATCTCGATTCAACTTGAATGGTATGAGTATGGTATGTAATCCACTCTGACATGCAACTCATATACGATGACAACAAAAAAAATTTATGCAAGTAAGAGTCAATACAACGGGA
>LSSK01001527.1:0-25910 GCA_001969505.1 Zancudomyces culisetae
ATTGGGTTATTTGATCATATACAACCAAAAATAAAATAAAAAGTAATTATTAAGCTATTTTAATAAAGAGAACAAAATTTAAATATAAGCTCTACAAATGTGAAATATAAGTGTACAAGTTTAACTCTCCTGTTTGAGAAGAGAAAAGGATAGAATAGTAAAAATAAATTCTCCGTTTGAGAAGGATTTATTTACGTCGATGTCTAAAAGAATTTCCAGAATTGGTATTTTGGTTAATGTTAGGATTGGCGTTAATGTTTTTAGCAGTTCCAATACCAGGCACACCAGTGCCACCAGCCGTCGTTGCAAAATTAAAAGCAGGTCCAAAGTTAGCCGTATTGGAGTTATTGTATTTAAATTTCTTTTTTGGCGTACTACCTGCATTTCCAGTAACACCAGTGGGGTATGCAGGATTGGTAGGTTGAGTAAAATAGGATTGTTTGTTTGGGTGTGAGCGTTTGTTGAAAGAGCCTTGCTGTTTGGTGTTGATGTTGGTATTTGCATTCACGGTGGTAGCTGGGTTAGGGGCTGTGTTCATTGTAGAAACAAAGCCAATTCCAGGGATTGAAGAGACCGAGGGATTAAAGACAAAGGGCTGTGTGCTAGGATTAATCTTTGGATTATTGATTGGGCTTTGGTTTTGGTTTTGGTTTTGGTTTTGGTTTTGGTTTTGGTTTTGGTTTTGGTTTTGGTTGAGAGGAAAAGACAGATTTGAGGTTGAAACAGGATTTGAAGAATCAAATTGGGTAGAGGTTTGTTGGGGCTGATTTTGGATATTAGAAAAGGGATCAGCTGGTAGGTCTCTTTGAATAAATTGGTTGCTGTTGTTATTGTTGTTGTTGTTGCTGTTGTTGTTGAAGGTGCGTTTTCTGGGCAGATTGGTAGAAGTTTTAACAGCAGAAGAGTCAAAAGATTGTTGGGAGTTGGATCCTAGGCTTTGATTTGGGTTGGAATAAAAGTTGAAGTTCTTTTTGGATGAATGAGAGTGAGTTGAGGAGGTATTGAACTTATTATAAGAGTTTCGAGTGGGATGATCTGTAGATTTGTTGGGTTGGGAAACGTAGTGTGAAGAACCATCTCTATCTTTATCCTTTGAATAGTGTTTACTGGACTGGTGATGATGGTGTTGTTGTTGTTGTTGTTGAATATTACCGTTGTTGGTAGAGGCAAAAGATTCTGGAGGAACGTTAGCAGCAGTAATGTTGGAATTTGGGTTTGGGTTTGTATTAGTGTTGATGTTTACAGATTGTGGATATTGTGGAAGATGAGAATGGAAGGAAGGGGGTTTGTGACTGGTAGGTAGAATTGGGTTGTTGGTAGAAGGTGGGAGAGACTCAAAAGATAAACGGGTGGAAGAGGGAAAAGAAGTAGAGGTAGAGGTAGATGTAGACGTGGAAGTGGTGGCAGATGTAGATGTAGAGAAGGGAAAGTTGAAAGCAGATCTTTGAGGTTTTGTGGAAGTTCTGGAGGGAGAGGAAAACTGTTTTTGGTAGTGAGGGAGATTGGCAGAAGAAAGCTGTCTGGGGGCAAATGAGGCAGAAGAGAAAGAAGGAGGACCTTTATCAAATAGAAAGACAAAATCGAGACTGTCAGAGTGGTTGGAGGTAAGCCAGGATTGTTTGTTTCTTTTGTCAGAAAGTAGGGAATGGGCTGCTTTCAGGCGGACCAGGAGTAGGGATTGCAGCCAAGCTGTTCTGGCGGTAGTGTAAATATCTACAAACTTTTCAGGTTTTGCTGAAGCAACAGCTGTGTTTGTAGAACTAGTAGGTGTAGGTATAGGTGTAGATATAGATGTAGATGTAGGTATAGACGTAGGTGTAGGTGCAGGCAACGTCAACAGCGTAAAAAGAGAATCCAAATTAAAAGAAGTCTGAGAGATAAAGCTAGTAATCAACCGCAAACATTCGGGGAAAAGAGAAGGAAAAGCAAATGCAATTCTCAATAAAACGGTTAGTAGTGAGTTGATTATGAGCAAATCACCTCGAGTGCAAGAGATGTTGCGTGCAGATAAAAAGGGTGCAAACGAGAGTGTTATATGAGGCAGCACAACTTCAGTAGCCAGGGTTTCATAGACAGGAGTTGGGTATTTAGAAAACAAACAACCTGCCAACTCGACAGCAAACAACATCTGGCCAGCGGTGGGCTGGACAATCAGTTCGGGCACAAAATCGATACAGGAATGCATAGATGGTATGTAGTCAACCATGCCCTGAACAAGCTGTGGGTTATACGTTTCGAAATGAACTAGTTTCTGGAGCATATTGACGTCCAAAAACTGACGATGGATATAACCATAGACCAGCTGGCTGGCTTGGATGCGGTACTTTGAAGAAATAGCTGGCAAGACATTGGTCAGCAGCAGCTGAATAACAGCAGCATCCTGGAGTTGAACTACGGCTGAAAACATTGACGCCTTTGCGGAAATACGAGATGCTTTTTTAAGAACCAAGTAATACATTCGGCGGTATTTAAGCTTGGACATTTGAATCAGTGAATGCAACACTGCCAAAAAAATCTTAACTAGTACTGGATGTCCAAACATGCGCGGGTCGCTGCCAAAAAATACCGCTATTGGGTCGGCCCATAACTGCTGGATACTTAGATTTGGATCGCTACGCTGGTTCTGTAAAGTACTGTTCCACCCGCTTACTGAGCCTACTATCGTATCCGTTGGATTTACCAAGTACATTTGCTGCCAATACCTTCCAACTCTTTCGATTTCTCTTTCAACACGTTCATTCTCCCAAAAACTTTTGGTTTCTGCCATGTTAAACAATTCTATAAACATATCCTTTGCCTCCTGTTTTGCATTCTGTGACAACCAAACGCCATCATACTCGGCTGACTGGAGAGAGAAATCTTCCAGAACGAGTGAGTCTCTAGGATTTGAATCGATCAGGTATCGATACTGTGTTATAATCATCGAACAATACTCTGGTACAAATACTGCGTATTCCTGTTGATGTTCATACTTTTCCAGCAACTTGAGAATCCACTTTGCTGGAATGGAATCTACCAACAAATCTGAATATTCGTATCCATATTTAGCTGCAGACTTGAGCCGCATATCCGTCTTGTCTACTGTTCTAAACTGTGTCTGCGCAACACTCAACTGCTTTTTGTTATAATACAACAAATAAAATAAAAACACTAAATATCGATCGTTAAGCACTTCTCCATGCATTCCAGATACCACTGGTCGCTCGCCTCTAAGCACGCTACCTAGCTCCTGCTCATCTATCGCTTTTAACAAAAAGTGTTCCATACTATCTACATGTTGTTTCACTAACTTTACCACCATTTCCATTTTATCGGCTCGTACACTTTTCATTTCGTCCATAAGCCATTTTTCGATATCTACGTTTATATTTGTGGTCGTCATATACAGCTCGCTGCTTTGCATCAACCGTAAACCTGCCTTGTACCGATAGTTACTTTTCTCCCCATCCGCTATATCCCCTTCCCTAGAAAACACTGCCTCAACAACCTTGCTAAATAATTTCTGTCTGTTGGCACTTCCGCTCGCTCCCTTCAAATCAATCAGCTCTGCTAATCGATATATTTTATTTCTCGGGATTACAAAATCCATATTTGCCATTTCTGCTACTATTCTCTCGACCTCTTCCATCTCTCTAAAATACGTAAACACCAAAACCATCGCCAAACTATCAAACGCCTTTGTTTCTACCATTTCCAATAGCATTTCCACAACCTCTGGTCCCATCACATTCCCTATCACACTTCCCATCGCATTCCTGCTACTACTAGCATTTGCTCCGCCGCCTTTGGTTTTGGTTATGGCAAGAATCGTCAAAACCGCTGCAACTTGTGCCTCTTCTTTTGTCTTTGCCCGTTTACTGACTCTACAGCACACTCTGCTTTTATCGTTCCACCTACTTTCTGTCCTCATATATCCGAGTATTCCGCAAATTGCTCGTACAGGCTCTATCCAACCGTCATCATTCCTCTCTTCACTCTCCTCTAGCTCTTCTACCACTTCAGCAATAATTTGTTGAACCCCAATCTCCTCCTCAGGCCCTGCCATAGTCTGTGACGTTATCCATCCTATATTACCCTTGCAAAACACCCGGTTAAGCTCATCTCTTATACATCCCACCTTTTTTGTTTTGGCCTGATGCCTAATAATACGTAAATATATTCCAAACATCAGTCGTCGCTCCTCCAGTTGTCTTTTTATCTCGTCTTGATACTCCTCTATCTTTGACATCTCACTAATAATCCCTTTTATTGCCTCCTGGTATACTATTGGGAGCACACTATATCTTTCTAGCATTCTCTTCAACAGTTGAAGTCCCGAATCGTGCCTATTCAAAAACAATCTTTCAACTACTCTCATACTCTTGTGTCCCAACACTATTGCCTCCATTGTTTTTGGTACATTTATCCACAATACCCTCCCCTCCTCCAGCAACTCTCCGATCGTATTTTCTATTTCCTCTCCAAGTTCTTCTCCACTATTAAACTCCTTTCCAACCGCAATATCGCCTCCCACCGCCACGCTCTTTATTCTTTTCAGTTGCTCCCCAAGCTCTGACCGTGTCGCTGCCCAGAATACACTTTTTGTCTTTATCCATCGCATACAGTTTGCTATAGCTACATCTATATCCGCTGTAGGCGCTCCTGACGACTCTGCGATTTTTCGCTGTCGTAACACACCCAAATACACTGGTATCTCTTCTAAAAACTCCATGTAACTTGTCAACACTATTTTTTTCCGTATATCGGCTCCCCCCCTCAAAAACTCCATCAACTGTTGGTTCCGTTTATCTATTTGATTAATTGTCTCTTTCCGTTGCGCCTTCCACAACTCCATAGCCTCTATTTCAATTTCTATAGTTCGCGATTCAATTTTTCCCAAAATCTCCTCTCGCTTAACATCTTCCCCCTCTTCTTTCTTTAGACTTTTCAGTATTTTCTGCTCGGCAATACCTTGCTCTTTTTTATCCAAATCCATCAGCTCAACTTTCTCATCTTTATCTCGAGCCTCTACTTTCACTTCTCCTATCTCCTCCTGGGCTCCCACTGTTTTCCCTGTTCCTTTCCACAGTTCTTCTGTAGTCGAATCTTCTTTTATTTTGATACTACTTTCCATATTCCTGTTTTCTTTTATGTTGCTCTTATTTGTGTCTCTTGTGTGTATGAGTTTCACTTTTTTTTCTATATTTTACTTATTCCAATCAACCCTTTATATCTCGATTTCCTCATTCACTTCTCTTTTGTTTGATATCTCTTGTGCGCTAGTTATATCTATGTTTTTTAAAATTAAACTTTCATTAGTTTGTATTAAGGCTCTCAAAAAGTAAAAGAAAAAAATATAGTAATATCAACTCTATCATATCCACGCATTCAACCTCTCTGAATAAATACAAAAGCAAAATACACTTCTCAATCACTCAATCTTCTAAAACAATTCTCTAACCACAGATATCGTTTATCGGATTCACATCTCAATCCCCCATACCCATTTCCTCTCCTTCTCTTCGTCAAAAACGAATACGAAGATGGAAGAGTGATAGTGTTGGTGATTACATTGGAAAGTGTTGATACTTTTTGCAAATTATTCCACCCATCACTCACAAATACACGTGTGTATGTGGTGGTATGTCATTTTCACCTCTCCCTCTCTTGCATCGCTTTCCAAGACATAAGCAAACTAACAATAAATGTAGTGGCCCATCCCTAACTATCGTGGATAGCGCAGACACCAATAACTTTTTTGTTTGCATATACGCCCATCCCCCCCCCCCATCTACTTTTTCATTTCATGCCTTTTTTTTTCTGACGGTACTTGCTTGTTTCTTTTAAAAAAAAAGGAGGGGAGGATAAAACCCACAAAAACATCCTTCTGTCGCAAAACCAACAGCTCATAAAACTCAGCTTTCTTACGAATTGATATTATATCTTTTACTGTAAATACAACTCTTACAATTCATGCATTTTTTTTCTACTCTCTAGCTATGTCTTTTTCATAATTACAAACTTTTGAAATCATAAAGACAAGGATTTCAAACCCGTTTTTAACATTTTCACCTTCATTTACATTTTCATTTTCAAACTCACAAAAAAAAATTTTTTTTCGTGGGTAAATTGTATCCAAACCAGCTTCTTTTCTGCCAATTATGCATCTGGGTTTCAATCTTTCTTTCCAAACCTTTGTCTTTATGTTCAGATAAATGTAGACAAATAAACATTGACAATAGATATTTGGTGAGTTGAAAAGTAAAAAATGAAAACGTGTCTGGGATTCCGAGTTGTAAGAACGAAAAATAATAATAACAGCTCCCCTTCCTCAAAACGTATACCAACCGCCAATTCTTACCTGTATAAAAACGTTTAAGATTGCAGTTCTAACATATACCATGAGCCTATTTATGGATTCCTTTATCTTTTCAAAACAGCTCCTCAGTTTGTTTCTCTAGAAAAGAATTCGCAAGAAAGATGGGATTTTGCAGAAAAACATGCTTGATACACCACCTTGGCAATTTAAAAATAAACAGCCTATAACAAACGAGCACTAATTTTCTTCTCTAACTTCCCATTCATTTTTTGGCGGGTATAAAATTTTTCTCTCTCCAACTTGACCAAGAAAAGATAAATGCGAATAGATTGCTTTCAGGCACAATTCTCGAATCACAACAATTTTAGCCAATGATAAACAGGCCAGCCATAGAAAAAAAATTGCATTTTTCTTTCACTAAGATGGCTGCTGTCAGAGTTACCAAAAGTTATTTGCGGTTCAAGCGATAATACAAAAAAAATAAAGCAAATAATCTAGTTACCTTTTGTGATTCTGTCATTTGATATATTTTTCCTTTATGAATGGTGAATATTGGTTTCATCCCCCTCTTTTCTGAGGTTTCTAGTAAAAAAATTAAAACCCTATTTTAGCTGGCGTGTTTTAATTAATTTGGTTTTAGAAGAATAGCAATCTTTTTGTTTTCCTTCTAAAACAACTGAGTTGGTATGTCCAAGTAAGAGTTGTTGTGATATCTAAGCTAGTCCTTTCCTACAGAACTGTTCGTTTCTATTTTTACGAATGAGCAAATATAACAGAGGTATGAAGGTTCTACCGTGTTAAGCTATTATTCTACAGTTTCAAAGTCTGGACACAAGTACTTGTTATTCTATAGTCTCAAAAACTGATAAAGCCTGGGTCATATAAAATCTGCCGACTAGGCTTAACTAAATTTTCTATACTTTTTAGAGTAAAATATTAAAGAATTACATATGCTTTGCATTTGAAATAAAACCATGATGCTGCCTTTGATGGGTTTAAATAGTTTTTTTTTTAATTTTCCAATTCCGGGTTTTTTTTTTTGCTGTTTGCACTGGAAGAAAAGCTGATACTTTGCAGTTATGTTTATTTTCTTCAATTCGTGTGACCACACCAAAAGTAATACTTTTTTTGTTAATTCAAACCAATAGACTGGCGTGGTAACTGTAGAAGGCGAATAACTTACTTAGTAGGCCAATTGCTGGATGTCATGCCTCATAAGCTCTCCAAACTAGACTTATTATTCACAAGAATTACACAATAACCACTCAGCTGCTGAATGCTGAAACATTTTGCATCCATTGGTTTGTTTTATCAGAAATTTTCACTTTTAAATATGCTTTGTGTAATTAGAGGAGATTAGTAACAACAATACTTTTTTTTTTTGCTGTAATAAAGGCAAAAAAAATAACAAAATAACAAAATAATAACATAATAACAAAACCCAACAACATGGAATTTTCAGACACTAAAAGGCGTAATAGCTGAAAAGTAAACAAAAGGAGCGAAAAGATATCCACGGCCTACATCCACCCCAAGCCATCTGCTGTTATTTTTACCCTTGTTTCTCTCTAAATAAACATTCCACTCTTGGTTTCTCGTCTTTTTTTTTTCGTTACTGAGCTTTAAAACAATTAGAGGATTCCCTAACATCATTTTTTTTCACTTTGGTTGTGCTCAATCCACTCACTCATGCTTTGTTTATTAATAAACTGCTAAAATGCAACAAAAACAGATATGGTGACTTTGGTATCAATCGGAACCCTATTCAAATATTTATCTTACGTCCTTTACAGCCAAGTAGTCCCTATAATAGCAAAGCAATTAAACTTTTATCCCGTTTTGTTTTTAGGATCCACATCTTAAATACAAAGTTTACTGTCTGCTTGCGAAAAAAAAACCAAACCAGCTATATACATTTGAGCTTTGAGAAAAAGAAGGGGGGGGGCTACTACTGATGGGAATAGAAAGCAGCTGCAAATAAAAAAGTAGGATCATGGTTTTACTACAATTTACCATTTCCTTCAGCACAGCTGTTTTATTAGTCCATGATTAGTGTACATAATCACAATTCATGTATGGCTATACGTAGAAATGAAACATTAGTGTATGCTTTTGGCTCCATTAAATAAGTTGAGGTTCATCCAGGTTAAGATACTTTGGAACAGTTAACTATTTTCTTTCCTTCATTTTGATTTTAATTAATTGTGGTAATAGCAGTTAAATAAGTTTGTCCATTCCACGGATTTTTTTTTTTGATTTTTTTTATAAAAAAATATTGCTAATGAATAATAAGACTTGAAGTTGTATTATTAACATTTTGAATTTAAAAAGAACCCATCGCCCTACAAAACAATCATTAGAAATGGCACTCGAAGATTATTTGGCAGAGCTAGAAGAGTTGGACGGGGAAGAGCTAGATATTGAAGAGGAGGAGGACCTCATGGAACAGGAGGAATTAGAAAATCTGGCGGCAAAAAATGAGCAAGATCACCGTAAAGAAAAATGGTCCAATCAAGACTTGGCAGTGTCGGAAACAAAAATGGCAGAAGCAGGAAACACGGATGATGGACAGCAAAATCTCAAAAAATCTGTGGGAGGAAGTAGTGGTGTAGCCGACTCTTTCAAGATTGCAAAAGTATACAAAAGTAAGGAATTTGGTCATGTAATTGACCAAATCAAATTGTACACGAATACGGTGGATATAACAAAAAAGAAAATATTTGGCCCAGTTGAGGAAGATGACGAATACAAATTGGTTGTACGGGCAAATGAGCTGAGTATAAAGATCGAAGGCGAAATTGTGGCCGTATACAGGAATCTGAGAGATCTGTACGCCGTACGCTTTCCAGAGCTAGAAACTTTGGTGACTAATCCACTCAGTTACGCTCAGACGATCTTGGCGATAGGTGAAAGCATAGATATTGATATTGGAAAAGTAAAACTGGATGGAATTTTAGCCCCAGCCATAAAGATGGTGGTGGTAGTTACAGGTTCAACAACTTCAGGTAGAAAACTTGAGGATGATGAGTTGCAACAGGTTTTAAAAGGTGCGCAAATACTAATACAGCTTATAGAGGCTAAAGATGAGATTGTAAAATATGTGGAATCTCGAATGGGCATAATAGCACCAAATCTTTCTGCAATAGTGGGGCCGGCAATAGCCGCGCGTATGATAGTCGATGCAGAGGGTTTGACAGGCTTGGCGAAGATTCCAGCATGTAATTTGCAAGTCCTGGGTAAGCAAAGGCAGTATGGGACGGGAATGTCATCGGTGACAGCGAAAAAACACGTTGGATTGCTTTACGAAAGCGAATTGGTATCATCGGTGCCAGATGATTTCAAGAACAAGATGTTGCGCAAAGTAGCTGCAAAATGCGCACTGGCGATTCGTGTTGATATGCTACACGAAGCAGCCGATGGTGGTATGGGTACACGGTTCAAACAAGAACTACTGTCTTCAGTTGAAAAACTGTTGGAACCAGCGCCACTGAAAGCAATCAAACCTCTGGTAATACCTCCAGAGGGGCGAAAAATCAAACGTGCTGGCAAGCGCGTTCGGCGAGAAAAGGAATCGACCGCAATGACGGAGCTTCGTAAGAACAGAAACCGAATGTATTTTGGCAAGGCCAGCGAAGAAGTTGTGGTTAATGACGAAATGGAAAATTTGGGAATGCTTGGCCAAGGTGGTTCTGGTGGGCTGGGTATGGGAATGGGTATGGGAATAACCGGGAAAATTAGAGGCATTTCAACAGATACCAGCACCAGCAAAAAGATCAAGCCGAGCAAAAAATACCAGAGGATTCTACAACAACAGTCTCAAAGCTCAGCCGTCTCTGGAATTGCCACCAATCTTTCGTTCACTCCTATCCAGGGAATCGAGCTCAGTAATCCAAAGACTCTATTAGAACGGCAGAATAAAGTTGATCAGGCAAACTCGAGATACTTTAGCGGAGGGTTTATGTCTGCAATTCCCAAAAAATAGCTTCATATACCCCTTCTTCCCTCTTTTCTTTTCTTTTCTTCTTTTGTCGTTTATGTATAACTTTAAAATTTTTGGATGAACTGTTTATTGAGTTGTTGTTTTTTTTTGTGTGTAAATAAGCATATATTAATAGAATTACAAAATGAAGGCTATAGAATTTTAACCATACTGTTATAGCAAGCAGCTATTTACTCGTACTTCCTTCCTCTCCATTTCTTCGTATTCTGGTGCTGGCTTCTTGATAGAAACAGAAGATCACTCAGGAGACTTGCACAGCCAAGCCATCATCGTAAACAAACCCAAAACTAAAATAAAAAAAGAAGATCAGAGTAAATATAACGAAACTGAAAAAAAAAATATCAACATGTCAGCTTAGAGTTCTCTGGTGTAAAAGAATTATGATCGATTATAGTGGTAGACAAAGAATCATCACATCCAACTGGTGTATCAACGGATCCCTCAGTTCCATTTCGACTCCGTTTAGACTCGCTTTCTGCTGTGTCAACTTCGGAACAATCCGCACTTCTCTTTTTTGAAGATCGTCTTACACGTTTATATATACCATTGTCGAACTGATCCTTGTGGTTATCGTTGATCGTCCAATATGCACCTTTTCCAGGTTGGTTGTTTTCTCGCTGTACTTTAATAAACGCTTTGTTGAGTGATAGATTGTGCCGGATTGAGTTTTGCCATCCACTTTGAGCCTCGCGATAATACGGATAGTTGGTCATGATGTATGTATATATACCGTTCAGCGTCACTCGCTTGTTTTCGGTCGAATTGATGGCCTGAGCAATAAGCGATGCATACGAAAGTTGAGGTTTGGTATACCTCCTAGCATTGTGAAGATTAGGAGGTTTGGCCGTCGATGGGAGAATTCTGACCATATCTGCACCTGCACTGGAAAACCGTGCAATAAGTGATGCTCGTTCACTATCAGTTATGCCATCACCAACAAGTGTCCCAGGTGTACTAGCATCCCCTGAAGATACTCTACTCCGGCTTGCACCATCATACGGAAATGACCTACTGGTTTCTAATGGTCCTGGAGCTGTGCTGTGAGGCGGTAGTGGTGGGATTTTGTTAATGACTGATGGGTTGGGTAGAGGTGGGGCATAAGCTTCGGTGTGTGACATGTACGGTGGCGGGGTCGGCGAATCGGTAGGCAGCAGAAATGCGAAGCTTAGGTTACCCATTAGAATGAGTGACTTGTGCCTTAGTGGAACCACCATTCCCTTGGATATAAATTGCTCATTCAAAAAACATCCGTTCTTCCCATATATCTCCAAATAAAATTCTTGGTCTGCGTAGTTGTAGAATATCCGTGCATGCTTCCGGCTCAACGCCTTGTTGTTCCCTAGACTAATATCTGCCCCACCCTCAGCTACAGAGCTTCGGCCCAGCGTCACCGAAAGCTCCTTTATGTAATACTGAAACATTGGTCCCTCCAGCTTGGCATAAGCATGAATCACTTGGCCTTCTCTATCTTCACCATTGTGGCCGTACTCCCCCGTTTCTGCTCGTGAATACCTTGCATCGTGCATCTGCTTTGATTCGATACCATAATTGTTGAATCCCGCACCCATTTGCCGATTGAAACCTGCATTTAAGCTTGCTGCTTCTAACCCTACCTCATACCCGTCAAAGAACACCCGGTCGTGAAACACTTGCTGTACTGGAACTCCTTCTAATGCATGTGCTTTGTACCCTTTCATATCTTCCCTTTTTGTGCCATTTTCATGGTGTCTATACTCCCCCATATATCTATTGTTCAGTGTTTCATCATCTAGATACCCCTGGCCATACATATTCACTTCTCTGTACTCTCCGCCTACACCTAGTTCTACATTTTTTTGAAACGGCATCTCTTTTAAACTCTTTTTTTTTGTCTGTTCTCTAACCACCCGCGCCCCTCCACTTCCACCTCCTCTCTGCCTCTTTCTTGTTGTTTTTGCGCCTACTGTTTCCACCTTAGTTTCCATCGCTTTTCTTTTTTTTTCGTTTGTGGTAGATTTCCCAACCTTTGCTCTTCAACTTATTTTATCCGAGCGTGTATACAATTATCCTTGATTCAGAAAAACTATTCAAAATTACAAAACAAAATTACTTGAATTCCTAACTGCACCCTTACACTTCACCTCTTTTATTTTGACTATACTGCAGCCCATAAAACACAATATAAATAGTTATAGAAACATCTTTTACAGTTACACTTGTTCGGAAAAAAATACACTTCATACAGCCTTGTATTCTGCTCTTTCAACCACTTTCTTATTTGCGCTTGCTTATACTCTGTAAGTGTCTAGCACATTTATATCGGTATTCTATTTTTGATTAGCCCATTTATATGGATTATTGTAGAATGTGTAATCTTTGGATTCTATTTACATCTTTACCAGCTCTTGTCGCATACATAATTTAAAAGTATGTTAGGGTAATAAGATTGATAGTTCTGGGCTGCTCTTACATTTTGTTGGATATACAAGGAAAATGTTATTATATTATTGCCCTATCTATCTACTATCGTTGACCAAATTCCCTAATTCAACTGTTTGAATATATTGTCGGCCTTGAAATGTAGATAAATCCAATTCTGTGTATCCAGCAAGCCAACGCAATATCTTTCCTAGTCTCTTTATTAGACAGATGCAACTTGCTCCAAGATAATGTAGTAAACAGCCTTGTTCTTTTTTTTTGCTCCTTATTTCCACAACTCGACAGATCAGCAGCGCATTCAATCCACTGACTATATTATGCACAGATTTTCTTTAGGTGGACTTTGTACTATATGTTAAAGCTTCTCGCTTGAAGTCTCTATAATAATCTCAAAGTGTTATGGAAGAAAAAAAAAAGTTTTTTGTTTTTTCTTGTTTGGACAGCAAATTCCTAAAACAATGCAATTTTGTTTTTTTTTTTTTAATGGCTATTTATGCGTTATTTAGTTTGCTTGTTTTATTTATTTTTCAAATCTTTGTTTACTTTTTATTTGCGAGGAATGGTAAACAACCCTTCCAATTAGCTATCTTTCAAGCACATATTTTTTATTGTTATCTTTTGGGTTGTACAATCATGTTTTTGTAAAATAATTGAGGATTATTTATTTTCATTGCACGTTTGTTTTTTCTATAGCAATTCCCCCCTTTTTCCCTTACAATCCCAAGCATTCACGGAATCCAAGTCAAAAAGCTATCATTCATTATTACATTCCCTCTTGTAGTTTCTTTTGATTATTTTTCCGATTTCGTTTGTTTGCGAACTTCTTTATCCATCTCATTTTTCTGTCTCTTTTTCTGCAGATGCTATTTGGCATATATACCAGACTGTAAATAAGAATAGGAACAAACTCTATAGCATTTTTGAATATGTGGAACGCCTTCTACTCCAAAATACACAACACACTTTCTATCATGTGATTCGCGCAGCTGAATCTTTTAGATGTATGCTTAGTTATGCAGACGCCCTTTATCAAACCCATCCGCACACCATCCTTTCTTTATTGACCCTACGAACCCAACGTTTCGCCAGGATTTACGTCACGTCAGTTTGCAGACCAATATACTTTTAATTTCTGCGACAAAAAAGTATCTGTCTAGCAAAGATTTCGACTGCTTGATGGCGTCTATCATTTGGAGGATTAGTAATGATTTTCGAAATTCCACCTAATATGCTCCCAATACAACACCCATACACATTTTTTCTGCACACAAGGTCTGATGATCACTTTTAATTAAGAAACATCAACATGAAATACTCAATGGTATGAGTAGACCAATGGTTCAGTGGTATTCCGTGATCCATAAATGCTTATGGCTATCAACACATTTCACCCTTTGCTACAGGACTCAATGCATTATAATTGCAGATATGGATACTTTTGCTTTTGCACCCAATTAATCTAAATAATTACACAAAGTCTATTCAACCACAAAACCTCTTTATAGACTGCATAATCTGTTTTCACTAGATAGCATAACTACATTTTTTTAGTTATGAAAAACCGGTAAAGATACATACCTAGAAAAGAAAGAAAATGATTAGCTGTATCTGTAGCACTTTTAGAGCCTGCCTTATGCAAATCCTGAAATATGGATGATTTCCTTTCTCAGCTCTTTTTTTTTTGTTGATCCCCCTAGTTTGGCAGAGGTTTGTAATTGGCTGGAATTCATGGTAGTCCCTATTTTCAAATACCCAAACCACTCCCCTCTCTATGGCTTTTTTCAAAATCGCCAATACCTCAGCATATTAAAGAGTATATTCAAAACGTCTATGTTGGCTTCTGGTTGTACCTGTCTTGATTTGGCGCTAGTCAATATGATCTTTTGTCACAGATGATTTGTAAACCAAGCGATTTAAAGCAATAACCCGATAAATAGCCTGAAAGGTTGTGCTGTGAGCTATTAAAAAATAATTATTCAATTACCTCTCCAAAAACTGTTAATCAACTTTCAATAAATATGGATATTTTACTTGTGGAGATACTTCGAAAAAAATATGTACTAGAAAGCAGAGTATTAATAAAGCAATATACGTAATAAGATTGCTTTGAGGGTGTCCATATTGAATAGAATCAGAGTTAACTCACATTTGTGTAGTGAACCATGAAATGTTTTGTATTTTGTTATGAAACTTTCTCTGAGAAGGAAGGGTTCTATTCTTTTTTTTACGTTTTTACTAAAAACTTAAACTAAAACTAAAATATATGATTAGATGCAACCCACTTGTGTAATAACATGGTTTAATTAACACACTAAAAAGCAGTATGAAGAACTCAGCTCTCTGTACTAGTTAGTACAATTGCTGTATTTCATTAACTCTACTATTGTTACATCAAAAGTATAACATGTAGTAAAATATACAGATAAATAAAAATAAAAAGTAGGTATAATGAGTTTGAACTCAAAACTTTTGGCTCTTTGTGAAATACATCAGCTTTACTAAATCTTTACTTTTGATGTGAGTTTTTAAAATCTATGGTTCTGTTAATATATGTATACTCTAATGTATTTACTGCGAATGATTTTGTGGGCTATGCTTTACCATTCTTCTTTACTTTTTATAAACTTTATACATGTATCTTATGATCTCTCTCCAAGAACTAGCTACCAATCAATCATAATATCCTTAAGGAATCTAGCCGCTTTAGGTTCAGTAAAAGTTCAAGGATCATGTTTTTAGGCGATTATTATACAATAAGACGACCAGTAAAAAACATACAGCTCGCTCAAAAAACTTGGTGGTGCAATTACCTACTCCACTATGATATACCTAGATGTAATAATATTTGATTACACCAAGCACCCTGTTATTGTGGAGCCAGGCCGTAAGTTGCAGCTTGCAGACTATATGTAAAAAAATAAAACCCCCCATCCATTACTACCAAATGCAAGTTCACAAAAAAAGTAAAATGACGCTTTATTTTCATTGGATGGCTGGATTTACTACTCGTTTTTAGCCAATATGTATACAGATTTATCTTGACCAAAATTAGGTCATTTGCTGTAACTGTGATTTGTATTCTGGCTTTAATTTCTAAAGCATCTTTGAATCAGACGTTTAAAGAAAACATATAAATAAGCTGTCAATAAGAAAAGGAAAAACAGATTAATAATAGAAACGATTGAAACATAATACTTCAAAAAAGAAAAAAAAAGTAACAATAAAAGTAGTAGGTGTAGGATAAATAAAGAGCGTAAAAATGTCTGCGATAGACAAGATCATGATAAGGGGGATTCGATCTTTTGATCCAAAAGAAGCATCACTAATTGAATTCGAGTCTCCACTTACGCTTATTGTAGGAGCAAATGGTTGTGGAAAAACGGTAAGAACGAAAGGGAAAAAATAATTGAAAAAACATTAATACTTTATACCACACAAAGCAATACCATACAAAAAAAGCTAACTGTTTGTTTGTTTGTATTTTTTCTTCTTTTGCATAGACAATCATCGAATGCCTAAAATACGCTACTACAGGTGAGCTGCCACCGAACAGTAAAGGCGCCGCGTTTATCAACGATCCAAAGATTGTTGGAGAGAGAGATGTAAAGGCACAGGTAAAGCTCAAGTTTAGAAACGTACGGGGTAAGGTGATGGTGTGTACAAGATCATTGCAGGCAACGCAAAAAAAAACAAATGTGAGCATGCAAACGTTAGAGGCTGTTTTATCGATACCTGGAAACAAATTAACAGGAGAACAGGTATGTTTTATAAAATATCTCACACGTTATTCTGTTTTTCCCTTTTGCGGGTATTGATGCTTGTGGTTGCGTTTAAGAAAAGTAAAAAACGAATTTAACGGAAATATACGCTAAAATAAAATAAATAAAAATAGAGAGAGAGCTTAAGCATGAGGGTGGCAGAAGTAGATGCTGAAATACCTATGCAGCTGGGAATATCAACAGCAATACTAGAAAATGTGGTGTTTTGTCATCAAGAAGAATCCAACTGGCCGCTTTCAGAACCATTACAGCTGAAAAGGAAGTTTGATGATATCTTTGCAGCTACAAGATATACAAAGGCGATTGAAACAATAAAGAAGATCCGCAAGGATCAAATGGTGGAATTAAAGGTTCAATCAACAGAGGTGAAATTCTATAGAGAAAACAAGAAAAAATCCGATAAATTGAAGGAGGAATATGAAATGAACAAAGAAAAGGCTGGAGGTATACAGACGAGAATAGAGGAGGTAGAGCAGCAAGAAAAGGCGTACAAAAGAATATACGAAAGGTATATGATGCGAAAGGCGGAGTATCAAGAGAAATCAACAGCAATAGAAAAGGCGGAACATGAAATAAAAGTACTAGAAGAAAACATACGAACGCAGCGCGAGCACCTTGAAGAGATGCACGAAAGCACAGAGGAATTGCAGAGAATGCAACAAGAACAACAAGCGGAAATCGAGAGTAGAAAACGTAGTGTTCGCATAAATGTTGAGAGGAGGGCCAAGATCGAGGGGAGGATAGGCAGTGTTCAAAGAGAGATCAAGCAAAAGCAAGGAGTAATAGCAAAGCTGGAAGCACAAAAGGCGATTATCGATAAAGAGGTGTTTGGTAGGAACAGTATGCTTCTGGATGTAGTAAAGGAAAATGGTCTACACGTATCTAACGAAATCCGGAGAGCTATGGAGACTGGAGCGCAAATAGATGAAGAAGATATAGGTGTAATTGTGGCATTAATAAAAAAAAGAGTAGTTGAGTATAAGTCAGGCGAGGAAAAACTAAGATCAGAAAGTAAGCACAATGAAGAGGAAGTTAGACAGTTGATTAAGCAGAGCGAGGCGAAGATAATCAAAATGAAAGAGCAAAAAACACAGTGTAACAAAGAACATAGTACCAAACGACAACAAATAGCATCGATTAGGTCAAAGGTTTCAGGGACTTTGGAAGATTGTGAACAACAAAAGGTGGAGATAACAATCAGGCTTCAGAATAGTGAACGATGCAAGGAAAAGCTTCTTGAAAAGATAAAAAATGCAAATGCCAATGAGACTCTCCAGGCCAAGAAACAGCATCTACAGCAGATAGAGGAGCAAATCAAACAGATAAACGAAAGAGCATCGCAAATGCAACAAAGATCTCAATTGATGGGTAAGGTAGACATGACTAAGGGACTACTTGAGCAAGTTAAAAAGGAACATAGTCAAGTAGAAGAGCAGGTAAAAGCACAAGAGGAATCCGGAGTGATGGGTGTACAAGAGGCTAAAGACCAGTTAAACCATCTGAACAAACAACTTGAAAAATATCGAATGACACTGAACAATGTGGAGGGGTCTATTGAGGAAATGGAGAAGAGGTTGAAAAGCTATTTGTGTGAGGTTAAAGAAAAAGAAGGCCAACTCGCTGAGGTTGTACAGGAGAATGAGTACGAAGATCAAATATGCGAAGTACAAAAACAGGCAAATACTGCGATAGAAACAGTCAGCAGGCTGAAAAGCGAGATGGGAACACACAAGTCGTATGTGGTTGAAGCGGAGAATACTAAGTGTTGTCCACTGTGCTATCGAGGCTGGGAAAATCCATCTGATGTTACCAATTTCCTTGACTCTTTGAAATCCAACTACGAAAAAGCACCATTACTTATAAACGCTGCCCAAAAAAAGCTTGACGAAGCCCAGGCGCTCGTTCAAAAGTTACGGCAACTCCAGCCTATGTATTCACGAATTCAGGAGCTTAAGACATCGATTATTCCGGATACTGAAGAAAGAGTTAAGCAGCTCATTCTGGAGAAGAGCACTATTCAAACGCAAATGGAAGCTGTTGTACAGAAAAAAGCACATGCTGATATAGACTACCAAAATGCTTTGCAACTTGATGAGCTGGCTGGGAGGAAGACGGATTTGTGTCAAAGGATGTCTGGATACGAGCAGGATTTAGAAAAGTTGGGTGCCGAATATGAAAGACTCTCAGGAACCAAAGGTGTGGATATGGGTGCAGACGATTTGACGCGGCTAACTCAATCAAGCCAAAATATTCGCGAAGAAATGGACAAGTTAACGTCGGAAATGATAGCTTTCCAGCAGGAAGTATCCTCAACTGAAAATGAAATACACAAGCTGAAAGTGGCTCTTGGAGAGGCTGAAGCAAGATCAAACATGCTCCGGCAAGTAGCCCAACTCCAGAACGAAGTATCTCAACTCGATGCCAAAATTCAACATCTCGATTTGGAACTATCTCAGCTCTCTGATCATTTGTCTAAAAACCAACTGCGGCTTCACCAGCAACAGTCTACTTCTCAACGACAAATCGACGAACTTCATAGAACCCTCGACTTGTGGGTTGGTATAGAACACAGAGTAGATAACTACATATCAAACATCCAGCGATACACAGCTGAGCTTGCTAATGCTGGTTCTATTACCAACATTGAGGCTGAAATCGCGGATTTGGAGTCAAGGATTAGCGGCGAATTGACGTCAGAGTACAACGCCATTCAGCTTGAGCTATCCCAGGCTGAAAAATGGATTGAAAACTCCACTTCGCAGACTAAGGCTGTCGCCGACAACTTGAGAATACGCTCAATGGGCTTACAGCTCCAGGCTTTACAGGATAATCTAAGCCAACTGTGCTCGCTAAAAGCTCATATATACTCTCAATTATTGGATATAATTGACGAAGAGGCAGGAGAGGCTGTTCTTGCTGAAAACGTTGAAAACACATCGCAGCACACGCATACTGGGCATAAACGTAAAGTCGACGATTGGATCGACACTGACAACAGCTTTGATTTGCCATCAAGATCCAAACGCTCCTTGGAGAACCACCAGCGATTCTCTCCAGAAAACGATAAACTAACTCGCTTTGAGAGCCAAATAAGTCACAAAATCAACTCTTTATCTTTAAAAGTCGCTTCAATGACCGGTGAATATAAACAGATCGAATCGCAGCTCAACTGGTACAAAACAGAACTTAAAACAAACTACAAAGACATTGATAAACTATATCTCGACAAAATGGTTGAGTTCCAGACTCTGGATCTGTGTCAAAAGGATCTCGATAAATATCTAAAGGCGCTTGATGCTGCCATAATGAAATACCACTCCGAAAAAATGGCCCAGATCAACAAAATCATCCGCGATTTGTGGCAAGATACCTACATGGCTGACGATATCGACACCATAGAAATCCGCTCTGAAAAGGATGGTGCGTCCAACCGGTCCTACAACTACCGTGTCGTCATGCTCAAGGATGGAATTGCCATCGACATGCGCGGAAGATGTAGTGCCGGCCAAAAGGTCCTGGCCTCCCTTGTTATCAGGCTTGCCCTTGCCGAGTCATTCGCGATAAATTGTGGTATTTTGGCTCTTGATGAACCCACTACAAACCTGGACAAGGCCAACATTGAGTCTCTAGCTGCTTCTTTATCTAGAATCATCGAGGCCAGGATGGACAGACCCAACTTCCAGCTTATCATTATTACTCATGACGAGGAATTCCTTGACCTTCTTGGAAAATCTAACTACACAGACCATTACTGGAAGGTACTGAAGTCTTCAAAGCAGTTCTCATACGCTAAAAAGTTTCCCATTACAAATTAGCCCTCTTTCTTTTTTGTAGTTTATGTTACCAAATAAATTTAATATGCTTTCTTTGATCTCTTTTTGCACAAATATTCATTATAACATTATACTATCAAGTCCATTTTTTTTTCTAAACTCTGTCGTTTGTGAGCTTTAGTCTCTCCTCCACTATTTAATTACACGAGTCTTTATGTTATCCAGTAAAAAAAATAATCTTTAGTTGTGATCTTACCATCAGATTATCTGGCATTTCGTTTTCATCCTCGTTTGTTTTCTTGTAAATCTGATTGACTAGACCATTTTTGTTGTTCTTGTTTTTTACACCATGGTATTTTTTCTATATTTATTTGGTCACGCCTGAGTAAAGTATACAAGTATTATAAAAGTAAAAAGGTACAAACCTGTTGGATTCGCTTCTCTGCTGCTTCAGCCATACGCTTTCGTTTGTCATCATCGTCACCTCCATTGGGGTTGGAATCGCTATTTTTGATTGTTGATAGCTCGTATTTCTCATCACTTGAAAGAGTACTGTCATTTAACGTTTTGCCCTTTTTTCCGAATGCATTATTGGTGGCCCCAGCCTTGGGGGTGTTTTTCTTGCTTGAAGCTTCAGCTCTAGGCCTAGAAGGCTCTGGCTCATCCATCGAACTGCAACAACTTCCCATTTTATTTACTTTATTTCTAACGTGTTATGAATTATTGTGATACAAATGCACAAAAACGCAAACCCAAAAGAAGGATATATCTCCAGTTGAACTCTGCTTTGATTCAAATGTTTTTTATCCTCTTTTTTTTTGCATCTCCTTTGTCTTGCCTGTATAAAAAAACAATTTGTTTAGTTTTGTGTGCATTCTCTTCTGATTCGTCTGTTCTTCGAAATACATTATTTCTTTCAAATTATACGATTAATTTCAAAAAGTGCCTAGTTGCATTATTCGTAAAAATAATTAGACGCTTTGTCCAAGTCATATGGTTTCCTTGGCGTTAACACATTCCATGACAACACCAAATAGTGTTGGATGAAGATAAAGATAAGAGTAGAATCGATCATTTTTGTACACAACTTGTTTCAACACCTGGTAGTAGATAGGCCTGGCCAAAAAAACACTAATACCATCCCCCTCATCAATATCATAACCAAAGTATTATGTTTCAGTAGTCTATAAAATATGCTACATAGCGAAATAGTTTGAAAAATCCATAAATAAATTTGTTTTCCTTGTAAACCTTTTTAAGCCATGTTATATCCATAAAATATTTCCCCTTTATGTAAAACAAAGGGGAAGAGAAGAGCTTGGATCTGCTCTTCAGTTTAAACTTGAGCTTGGACTAAACTTGAGTAAAGATTCACTTGTAGACTTCCAAAAACTATAGACAAGACCGACGGGCATATCATAAAACAATTTCACACACGGATCTTTACATTTATGTACACTATTTTTGAGAGGTTTCCCCCCCCCCCCTTTGTCTATACCCAGGACAAAACTAAATGTTTGAAAAAAAAAGAACAAAAAATAAGAAAAACTTGTACAAATATTGTATAGAATAGATAAATTAGGTGTGATAATAAAATAGCATTAAAACTGGCTCACTTCATACACAAGAACACCTCAACCACTATTTGGCGATAGTTTTACAATCGTTTATTTACCATCCCTTGTTTGTCAAATGTACTCTACTAATATTTTTTTCTCTTTTGTGAGTCTTTTTGAAAGGATTTCTTTTATTACTCACCATAAACAATAGTGGACAGCTTGTGTCTCCAACCCTTATTTTTTTTCAGACAAACCAAGTATATTAAGCATATGGAGGAATAAAGAAATTATTCAAACGTTTTTTTCTCTCCTTGTTGTACTTGGAGCTTTCTGGGTAACCCATGGACATAAAGCCCCGATTCGAAACATCTAGTAGTTTCCTTTTTCCTTTTTCCTTTTTTTTAATGATAATAGAGCTCATGATTGCTTGCCAAGTTAGTTTAATTAGAGTTTTTTGTGTATCAAATGAGCAATCTTGTGATTATAAAAAATTGTTGGCCAAGTTGTTTATGTTCCAGCTATATATTCAAACTGATTAGTAGTTGGGAATGAGCTGTATAATTGTCAAATATATTGACAGGCAGGTGCAACAAGAGTAGGGTGGCTATCCAATAGCAGGGGTTGTATTATTTTCACCAATGATTCATATTTGTGTCATATCTCGTTAAAATCAGATTACCTAATTGAATTAAATTGCAAATATTTATCTAGTTAATCGACGCAAATACTTTGAAAAATGATACGTTTAGCTTTTATTAGTAGAACCCGCTCCCCCCCCCCCCAAAAAATGGCAAAACATAATGCCAAGTCGACTTGTGTTCCGCAAATAAAATTAAATGAGTATAAATTAAGCTTCAAAAAAGCGTAATGAAATATAACAAAAATATAATTGTTTTGAAAAAAAGGCTATTAATTAAGGAGAGCTAGTTATGAAATTAACACAGGATTTGTAGAAAAAAAAAGAAAAACAAAGAAAAAAAACTCCCATATCCGCAGCAAATCCATAGTGTCAAGTGAGCAATATGTTTGGCATTTGGTTCCTTTGAAATTTATTGGATGGATAAACGTGCGTTATGTCCGGTTTTGGACAGCAACAAAAATTTTTATTTGTCTGTATCATGTTATCGTTGGGGTGGGGGGAAGGGGACTAAGGGAGAAATAGAAGGGAAGTGGGTGTGAGGAGTGAGGAGTGAGGAGTGAGGAGTGAGGAGTGAGGAGTGAGGAGTGAGGAGTGAGGAGTGAGGAGGAAGGGTGTAAGAGAGAGTGAAAAAATATTTTTGAGAGATGGAGAAATTAAACAAAGGAGGGTGATCCAAAACTAAAAAAAGCAAATAAAAAACAAAAAAACCCGTAGTTTTATTGAAAGCTATTTTAAAATATGTGAACATACCAGCCAACACGTTCGGTGTTTGTATCGTCATTGTGTATTTGTTTTTGTGGTCCTTTTATTAAAAATGCTTGCCTTTTGTTGATTTTTTTATTTTATACTAATTGATTTTATTGCCAATTCAGCCAATTCCGAGAATTTATTTGACAAAAATTTAATAAAAAAAAATGGTGGGAAGTATAAAGGATCATTAGCTAAAAATGCCAACTAATCTACAGTTAGATCCTTAACCTGTTTTGCACTTGTCGGCATTTTGTTTATTAAGTCTGCTGTTATATAACTTTTAACTTTGGGAAGAAAAAAAAAGATTGAAAACCAGCTCAATATATATACCAATATCTGGAATATTTGAAAAATACTAAAGTGAAAAGAATTTTAATTATTTAATTATTTTTTAAGAAAAACAATCATAAAACTTAAAGCGCAGGTGGTGTACAAAACAAAAGAAATGGAACATGAAAATAAAACTGAAGTGTATGGTGAGGAGGATGGTATGGACGGGATGGAAGATAGTGTTGCGGTAGATATTGTTGAAGATGCGCGCGAAAAGGAACAAAGGGAGTTTGATGCGGCCTTTCCAGACGGAAGACAATCGGTGGAGCACCAGCTAGACCTTTATGTTGGTTACATGTTTGCAGCGCTGAGAAGAAGAAAGGAAAAGAAAGCAGGAATCAAATATGGCCTAAGAAAAAGACATGTAAAGAAAAAGGAGAAAAAAGAAAGCCTGCAACAGAGCATCGGGACAAGCGAGACAGTAGAAGCGCATGAGGGCAGCTCGTCAGATTCATCTAGCTCGTCTAGTAGCGAAGATGAAGCGAATGAAGCGGAATCTTCAAAGGGCAAGGGCGAATCCAATGTGACTATGGCCGAAGTTATGGAAAATCTGCAGTATGTCTTGGAGTTCAGAATAAAAAATGGACATCTAGGAAACCTCGATGAAGGGCTGATGGATCGGCTTCGGGATGGACTATTGATGGTAATGTGTACTACAAGTGGAAGCTTTCCCCGTAGAAAGCTTACAAAAGAAGCACGGTCCGCGTTCTATATATTTGGAGGATTTATTGAGGAGGTGGCCGAATTTAGACAGGCAGTAAGCGAGAAAAGAGATATGCTATTGAGGGAAAGTCTTTGCTTGGGAAAAAGGTATGATGAGGGAGAGGAAAAAATGGCGATAACCACAATGATTAGGCTTGTGCTGGGATGTCTAGGACCTGGGTATGACTGGGAGGATTTGGTAGACAGTGATTA
The DNA here is from genome assembly GCA_001969505.1 of Zancudomyces culisetae. Classification (NCBI taxonomy): domain Eukaryota; kingdom Fungi; phylum Kickxellomycota; class Harpellomycetes; order Harpellales; family Legeriomycetaceae; genus Zancudomyces; species Zancudomyces culisetae. The sequence continues at coordinate 24,463 of LSSK01001527.1, forward strand.
TCATTCTGAAATGAGAAAAGATATTGAAGAGTGTAACAAAATACTTGATAGCGATAATCATTCTTTACATATTGTAAAAGAACGCAAGGCGCTATATCCACCAGCAGCGCTATATACTGACAAAAACATGGCAAAATTAAAGGCTATGTTTAAAGTGGATTTTCAGACGGGTCTTGTAAACGACGATGATATAAAGAAGAGGGAAGAACACTATGGGAAGAACGTACTGCCTGTACCCAAAAAGAAATCAGTGTTTAGGATAATTTGGGACCAGCTTACAGATTTTATGGTTATTTTGTTGTTTGTGGCGGTTGTAGCAACAGCGATTGCAAAAGAATTTGATTCAAGTATTGTTCTCGCCTGTGTAATTGTATTAAACACCGTTATTGGTGCAGTAGAGGAAATAAAAGCGGGAAGAGCGCTAGCAGCACTTGAGAATTTCAATATTCCTATTGCCAGAGTTCTTAGAAAAGGAAAACTGGAGGAGATCGCTGCAGAATGTGTTATACCTGGTGACATAGTTGAGCTACAAGAAGGAGATAGCGTTCCAGCTGATTTGAGGCTAATAGAGTGCGCACAACTTGAGATTGTGGAGACAATTTTAACGGGTGAAAGTGAGCCAGTTATGAAAAGTCCATTAGAGATAAAAATATCTAAAAGGAGATTAGCCTTGGGAGACTGTGTGGGGAACGCGTTTATGGGAACATTAGTGGCTAAAGGACGAGGTAGAGGAATAACTGTGCGTACTGGAGCCAGAACAGAAATAGGAAAAATTAGTGAAGCGATTAGTGGCAGTGGAGAGGAAAGAAAGACACCATTGCAACAGAAACTCAAGTGGCTGGGAGTTTGGCTTGTTGTTATTGCAATAGCACTGTGTGCGATTGTAGTTATTGCCGGAGTGTCATGGGGACATAGCTTTGTACCAATGTTCTTGTCAGGGTTGGCTTTGGCAGTATCAGTTATACCCGAAGGTTTGGTGGCTGTTACAACAGTGACAATGGCGTTGGCTGTTCGACGCATGGCCAAAAAAAATGCAATAATAAGGCGACTTGCAGCTGTAGAAGTACTCGGAAGTGTTACTTGTATTTGTTCCGATAAAACGGGCACGCTTACAGAGGGAAAAATGGGTGTTACTGAAATGATAGGGTCGGATGAAACTAGATATAGATGTTTAAAGGGTACTAATATTGATCCTACATGCGGAGGTCTGGTTTTTGAAGAAAACTGCAGTAATGATGATTCGTGCAGTAACTTTGAAACAAAGTTTAACGAACCTGCACATAACCTTTTGCTGGCAAGCTGGTTGTGTAACAACGCGCATATTAAGTTTGATGAGAGCGAGAACGTTTGGAAGGGTATAGGTGATCCTACTGAAGTAGCTATTCTTTTATTAGCATACAAATCAAAGCTTATACCTCACGAAGCTGGTGAAAAGGATGGGTTTGAAA
>LSSK01000283.1:4287-17801 GCA_001969505.1 Zancudomyces culisetae
TATTTCTTTTGCTTAGTTTAGTTTTGGTTGGTAGAGTAACATCCATGCCCGCAAGACTGGATGGTACAAATGGTAGTAAAAATGTCGATATCAACGCATACCAAGCTTACAGAAACAGAAACAGAAACAGAAACAGAAACAGATTTCCAAAAGCATATAATCAGTACGCAAACAATATAAATTTCAGGATTTTAGGGTACAACCCACTTAACATAGGAAACCAGAATATATTTAATAACACAGCTGGAACAAACACAAAAACGATCTACTTTATTGGAGATGGTACTTATTACAATGTTGGGTTAGGTGCTTGTGGGGGTGTGCATCAGAACACAGATTTTGTTGTGGCACTCAATCACCATCAGTTTGGCAAACATGGAAACCCAAACTATGCTCCGATGTGCGGACAGTGTATCAACATTTTTGGGCCTGGAGGAAACCTTGTCAAGGCCAAAATAGTTGATATATGTCCCACTTGCGAATTTGGTTCTTTGGATTTAAGTCCCAGTACATTTTCTGCTATCTCGCCACTACACTTTGGAAGAATAAAAGTTTCGTGGTCTTTTACAAATTGCTAGAACATAACTGGATTATGTTTAAAGTTGCATATAAGAATATTCATTTTTTTCAGCGCGTAATTTTGTATCTTATTTTTTTCACTATTATTGCCTGTAAATATTTTTTAATGTAAATGAATAAAAAAAGGAATGTACACTCGGTTTTAACATACTAAGAAGGATATTGTTATTTTGGTTATGTTTTGCCAAGGCTTATTTCTTGTATAGTCTGCAGTGTTCAATACGCATCGCTCTATGACAAAATAAAAAATAATAGTTGAGAAAGAGGTAATAACAAAATCACCACTTACCATATTTGCTGCACACCGCCACTTTTTCTCTTAGTGCATAAGCCCACTTTCAGTTTTGGTTGATATATTTTCGGTGCAAAATGTGGATTAAAATTTAGTTATTCTTCCGTTGGGTTTAGCCAATTGGAATAGCAGGAAAATCGTTATTTTAATCCCATTATGCAATAGATCAAAGATGGCTGGAATAGCCTAAATTTAAGAATGGGCTGAGGGGGATAGAGGTATGCGATCTCAGCTAATTCAACCCTCCAAAATCAATCCAAAGTATATTGATATTATATTTTTTTGTTAAAGTGGGGCATAAATAAGGTATCCACTCTATTTATGCCTAGGGCGTATGACTTTTGTTTCAGAGATGTATTCCCTATAGCCGAGCTACAATCAACTTATGGAAGACGGGGTTTCGCTGTGGTGCTTTTATTATACTATAACTCTTGGTGACTTTACTATAAATTGATTGTAAAATTTCGATAAAGACAGATCAATAACTTTTTTTTTATCTTTTACTCTATCACAAGATACATACTATAAAATAGAAAGTGCATAAACAAAACAAATAAAAATAAACACCAAGAAAGGATCTCAACCCAAACTTTATTTTACCAAGATGCGGTGTTTATCAACAGTAACCTTTCTGTATCTTGTTGGTATGGTATCTGCTTCTCCTAGAGACGTGCTAAGCTATAGAAAACACCAACCAGGAAAAAAAAATGTCGGTGCACATAATGTTACACACGTTAAGACAAATATAGACAAAGGCATGCACAAGCAGAAACAAATGTATACATCAACAGCCATTGGGGAGGATTGTAAAAAAGGTAACACTAAGAACAGCTGTACACGTACTAGTAAAAACACAGTCTCCAAATCTAAGGCAAGTAGAGCTGCTACTATCACAAGTAAGACCAGTCCAGGCGCAAAAACTACAAGCAAGAAAACAGGGTCAAATAGTAGCCAAGCCAGCACTACAGATGGAAGTAAGGATTCGAAACAGTATACTGGTGAAGGAACATACTATGATGTAGGACTCGGAGCATGTGGAGTAACAAACTCAAATAGTGAACTTGTAGCCGCAATAAGCCATGTAGAATACGGGGTAAATGCAAACCCAAACAACGCGCCAGTATGCGGTAAATGCGCATTGGTTACTGGGCCCGACGGTAAAACCGTCACAGTAAAGATAGTAGACTCATGCCCTGCATGCAACTCTGGGTCGTTAGATTTGAGTCCAACAGCATTTCAAAAGCTTGCTCCATTATCTGCTGGAAGGATAAAGATTAAATGGTCATTTGTTAGCTGCTGAGCCCTATTTTATCATTTTTCTATACCCTTTGCATTTTAAAGCAAATAAGGAAGCATTTCCTACTTTACATTCTCTTCCAGCATCCTTACTATTAGCGCTACTATTAACTCTATGTACTTTATGCATTTTCTTCAAGACACGCAAAAAAAATTGAAAAAGTAGCAAAATAGCGATACTTTGGCTGTTAAAAACAGGTTCATTCTGTGTTTTACTACACATTAAACCCCTACCACATCTGTATAGTTTATTTTTATTTTAGCTTGAAATATAAAGGATAAATAAATAAACTTTTTTTTGCTCACGAACATCGTCTTGAAATATACCTGCATCTCAAGTAGGTGAAAATACCAGTAGACAAAACATTGGCCATTACAGGCTGAGTGCGTTGGATGCGACCTGTAATTTTTTGCAAGCGCAAATTCCATGAACCAACGACATCGCAGTTAAATAGTTGATGGGATCGACATAATATCGGCTAATTCAATAGTGTAACAAATGCGGTTGATTTATTTCTTTATAAAGGATCGTTTAAATTTTCTAAAGGCTATTTCATACAAATAGATTGATCATTTAGCAATTCAAAATTTGCCGAAATAACAAGTCTAGAGAGCGCATACTCGGGATTTGATTTTATGTTGATTATTAAACGAAAATACTAAAGCCATTGGTACTTAAACACCAATGAGTCCTCTCCTCCATTTCTCTCCTTCCCAAAAACAAATAAGCAAAATAAGTGCAAACCGACAATAAAATACAAACAGTGTGTACTTATTAAAAAATGGTGGTGCATTTTGACAAAACAAGGTTGGTTGATTACCTCATTTTCCCTTACACTCGGTCATATTTCTTTTATTCAAATTCACCCTCTGTTATTAATATGTAGATTAAACAAAAACAGAAAAGTAATGTTTTTTTAGTATCGTATAACCAGACGGATTCTTTTTTACCTGAAGCTTTTATTTGGTGATTATTAAAGCTTTTCTGAACGAAAGTGGCAAAAAGAAAGCCATGTAAAATTGTATAAAAGACACCGAAAATAACTATTGTATATCTGTAAAAATAAGTCGTCATTTTTAGGCATATTTGATAGTTGTAATATTGTAATTGCGAAAAAATGAAAATAACCACTTTAGCAGGATCTATTGCTTTAATTTCTTCACATGTTACTGGTCAATCAACCGCAAACGACGTGACTAATTGTATTTCTCAGAAGTGTCCCAACCTTGACAACCCAAGTTGTGCTTTACCGTGTCTGAATCTCGAACAATTAGATCTGGGTCAGCTTTCAAACATTATAGTATGTATTAAACGATTTATTAATACTGGCTCCTCGGGTTCAGTTGATAATACATGTACCACGGGTTGTTTAGCCGGTGTTCAACTGTCAACTATTTCACAACAAGGCAGCGGCACAGCTGCAGCCCCGAATACTAATACAACGGAGTCACTATCAACAACATCTTCAGATTGTAGTGCTTTAACAAATTTATCGGGATTTTCCATATCAATAGCCCTGGGTTTTGCCGTAGTAGGGTTTATTTAATTTAACTACGTATACTCATTTCTTTTGCTATTGTTTTTATTTTTCTGACAAAACTTAATAGGTAAAAGCCCATAGATGTTTTGAGTGTAACCATAGAGTTGCCAAGAGTTACTTAAAAAAGTATTTGAATCGTTTTTGTTATTTGGGTTGTTTTTGAATATCTAGACATCCACACCTTTTTTATTACAACAAACTAAAATATGGTGGTAAATGATAAACAGGAAATTCGTGATATAATTTTAAATAATACAGCTAAAATTATGGTCAAGCTTCGTTCAATCAGCTTTTGGTCCTATAACACCAAACTACCATGTATTTCATCTGTGTATTTTTATTTTATTTTTATCCTTCATTTTCTACTTATAAAATGCAGAATATCCCATGAAAGTGATCCCTGAAAGAGGTTTAGGTAGGTTTTGTGGTGGTTTTCCGATCGATTTGTAGTAGATTGCCTTTTTTAGTACATTTTAATACTCGTGTCTGGTATAAACAAAAATAAATATAATTAAATACCAGAGTCAATTCTGTTTCACATGTCAAGAAGCATCTGTATTTTTTACTAAAAATGAAATATATTGGTGTTTTACATCCTGCCCCAACTATAGAACTTGGATCAGCTGGTTTTGTATTTATAAAGCAAAAGCAAAAGCAAATAGAAACATTAGTCTTAGCTCCTCCTCTCCCACTAACCCTATTCGTTATATATTTTCTAGTTACCACCTCCTAGTAGCTCTATTCTTTCCATTCTAGGATGTACCTTCTCTACTGGATGAGGTGTGTCAAAGTTATCGCCGTTTGAGTTTTTTGTGCCATAATTAGGAGCAACATATCACAGTATATTCATTCCGCTACTATTTGGACGCCAAGCTACATGTGCTTGGCTGGATTATATTATGATTCACCTTGCTCTCATAACTATCTGCTTATTCATAGTGGATATGTGGTTTGGGGCAAATATTTGGCAAAGATATTTGATCCTGGACTTCCCCAACCAATCAGACTATTTATCTAACTTATTGCGGCAATTGTTTAATGTGAAAAATCGCTGTTACTTATTGAAAGCCCCAAAAAATGGACAAAAAATCCATTTGATTTGGATAACAAAATTACTGGATTTATTACTGGTTCTGTTTGAAAAATAAGACAGCAGCCAATTAAAACTAGAATCAAGTGCTCTCTAAATATACATTAACAAACACCAGATCCTCTATAATATCTACGACTTTGATGTCCGTTTTTCGGCTAAATCTAAATTCTATTGCGGTAAATAAATATCGCCAAATCCTGTAGCCAGCACTATACTGAAGAACCGGCAGCGTTGTGCTAATAAAAATAGAAAAAATTGCTTAACGTTGGTTTTTTACTGGTTTGCGGGTTAGCATGTGTAATATGCTTGCTTTGCACCACAAAGGTTTTAGAAAAGCTAGTAACACTTTTATGGATTTACCGCCTATTGAAAAACATACGCAATTAAATAATCACAGTAAATTGAAGCAAAATGTAAACAAGTTAATATTATGGACTCATTAACAGATTTAAGTATTTAAAGAGGATAGTTCTCCCCCAGAAAGGAGTTCCATAAAAAATCAACCCTGTTCAACTAATAGGTATTAGAATAAATTAATAATTTAATAGAAAGGAGACAAAGGTAAAACGAAATGAAGCTTCTAACTGTTACAAGTCTATTGTCCTCTGTTTTGTTGCAAGGAGCAATGGTTCAGGTGAGCGCAGCAAAGATTGAAGATTGTATTGCCATATCATGTTCTAACACTCAGGACCTCAGCTGTATTGCAACGTGCATTGCCAACAATCTTGACGATATACAAAATATTGCATCAGCGAACTTGGGTGCATGGACTCAACTTGCCTCATGTACAAATTCCTGCATATCTCAAACCGGGGGTGTTCCAAGAATAGATGAAGCTTGTGCAACAAAATGCATACAAGGAGCTTCTGGCGCACTCAGCTCTGCAGTCAGCTCTATAATGTCGGGTGGATCAACAACAGCAACTTCAGGAAGCTCAGCCACTGACTCCTCTGCTTCTACTTCTGGTTCCGCTTCTGGATCTGATTCTACTTCTGCTTCTGGCTCCTCTTCCGGATCTGCCTCTGGATCTGATTCCACTTCCGCTTCTGGCACCTCTTCTGGTACCGCTGCTACCTCTGCTTCTGGTTCATCTTCGGGTACCGCTACTACTTCAGCTACAGGTACTTCTGGCTCTACCGCTTCCTCTGGTGCTAGCTCTGGTGCTAGCTCCACAGGCACCAATACATCTGCTACTTCCGACACCAAGTCTTCTGGTGCAGGTTCCCTGATTACAGTCTCAGGACTCTCAGTTGCAGCATTTGTCTGTCTTGCTGCTACTGCCTTGTTTTAACTTGGCATTTTTCCGTTATTTAGTATAGATCTCAGTGACAACTTAGTTTTTTAATACTTTAAATGTAATAAACAAAGATATAAAGTTTTTTTGAACGCTTTCTCATCAACAAAAGATATATTTGAAACATTTTCTTTAGTTCTACTTTCCAGAAGAGCTATTACATATCTATTGCATACAAAAAGAGCAATTTACTTGGGAATACTATGTCTTTTCAGTTTTAATCATAAACAAAGTTGCACAACTGAACAAATTGTACGATTTCAACATTAGTAGAAAAGTTCATGTTGAGGGCTGCGTTGATTTAGTTTATAGACATTGTTTATTTACCTTTTATTATAGCAAATTTGAGTGAAAAATAGCAAAATAATAATTCAATGTCTTTATTTCGATACAATACAAGAAATACACCTGTTTCATAGTCTTTGTCTGGTGTCCAAGAGATTTTTTAAGGTTCCTAGGTATTCGCCTTTCTGCAGTGCCGAGTTTATACTATCAGCTAAATCTTTAAATACTTCACGATGACTCGCATCAAGGGAATCCCAAACAACGGAAATAACAGGTGATATATCCATCGAGCTAAACTCCAATAAATAAACTGTGTAGTAACTGTGAAACATCAGCCGAAAGATCAAAAAGCCATGAGTAACGCCTTCCTCAAAAATATCATCTGGATCCGGTTCGACAAGGTACTCGTCAGATTCCTCATCAGATTCGGACAGAACACCGATTTCTATCTCCATTTTATTATCGGTTATGCTACCAATATTTGCATAGTCATCGCTGCCAGGTATATTGTATTCTAGTAAGGTGTTACAGTTAGAATCACTTGACAACTCGTCCATAGTGTATTTTTTTTGAAAAATGAATATGAGTTTATATTTGTATTTAAACGGGTTATTACAAACGGACTAAAGAATAGTCATAGTAAAATTCTTATTGCTGAAACTAGCACATTTATATAGCCTAAGGGCGCTAATTTTGCATATAGTATGAAGCACTTCTTTCATTTTTCCATATACACTATAGTATTATATCACAGTCCAAAGCCATAAATATTTGATATCATCACTCTTATTGCCTGAACATTTAATTTTTCGTTTATTTAAACTCAGCTTCAATAGCTTTGAATCTATTCAAACCCTTTGGAATATTCTGCACCAGAATGTACATCAAAAAAAAAAATCATTTCATATTCTTTTATACTGCAATCAATCAAATGCAAAAATCAACAGAATGAAAAAAATATATATATACATATATATACAATAAGGTATATCAATAATAAACGTTACTGCAATTCAATTGCAGAAAATGCGTACAGGGCTGTGCCATCTTTCTTTTTTGGGCCGCAGGGTATGAACGGAAAAAAAAATCCACTTATCAACTAATTGTTACATACTAACTTGTTATTATCTTAGGATGGCCAGTTTGAAAACGTTCAACCAGAAGGCAACGTGTAGTATGGTACGCCAAACGTGGTTCATTAAATATATCAATGGTGGGCCAAGGATACTGCTTGGTATATCATTTGAACTACAGGGGACGACTTGAACTACTACTATAAACCATGTAATACCTGCAAAGCGCTTGCCTTGAGAAAAATATAAACGAAAAGAGAGACCTGTGACTTCATGATGGGCAAAAGCCATTTAAACTCAAAATCACAACCAACTTGTTGAGTTGTCAAAAAAGAAAACATTCACAGCATAAAGTTTTTATTAAGGTGAATTGATTAGTTGTATAACAAGAAACCTAGTCGTCTAGTTAAAAACCTTTATGGATAGATAAACCACAAGAAGAAAAAAACAACTTAAAATACAATTCACTGAAGGAAGTATCATTAGAGTGTAAAGAAAATGACTGCGTTACAGAACATATCTAGAGCAATGCAGCGGCAGACAAGCCCAGAGCAGTAATTACTGAAGCAGCTGAGAAGTTAGTAACAAGCTTGGAGGCAGGTGACGCTGATGTTGAAGATTCGGCGCTGGCTGCACTGCTAGAACCACTGGAAGCACCAGATTTAGATGCAGACGCAGAGGCAGATGCGGCTGATCCAGATGATCCAGTTGATGCAGAACCACTTGTAGCACTGGATGTGGCTGCTGACGAGTTTGCAGCAGTTACCTTACCTCCAGCTGGGTTGTAGTATTGGGTTATACAATTTGTGATGCAAACTTCGGCTTCGGTTCCCTCTAGCTTCTTATCCACACAGCTGGCGTAGCATTTGTTTGTTTGGTCGACCATTGGGTCATCAGGGCTTGGTACTCCAAAGCAGGAGGCAACACAGTTGACATCGGCATAACTTCCACCACACTTTGACACAACACACTGTTGTTGGGATGTAAGAGGTGCTTCTGAAGTTGTAAGTGGTCCTGAGGTTGTTTGAGCAACTGCTGCTCCTGCTAGTGACAATAGAACTGCGACCTTCATATTCTTTATTTTTTATTAATGTATATTTATCTAGTCTACCTGAGTATAGTGGATATGAGGAAAAAAGATAACACTACAGTAAGGTGATGTCTGCGCAGATGCTTATATAGAAATGGTTTTGCCGCCAACTAGTACAATTTTTATTTATGGGAATATTTGTTGTTAATTTTGGAATCAACAAGTGTTTTCAGGAATAAAACAAAAGGTATTAAAACCGCTGGTAAATCCATTCGCTAATACATCCCTGTACTTTGCTAATTGCAAAATGCGATTGGCTTTTTCTATACCAAATTGGTGCTTTTCGCTCAAAATTTAATATTCTTTCTTTTTTTATATATATGTGTTCAGTTTGAAAATCAACCAAAACCATTTTACCACCATCTTTAGTATCTGTATTAAAAACTCATAGGCCGGATTTATAATGTTTTGTTTATGTTTATTTTCAACTCTTTAATTACATGATTTGATTAGCATTTGCGTTTTGGGTAATATTTTCCAATATTGAGCGATTCTAATTGGTTTTATTCAAAATGTTATGATTTTGTGAACTTTTGCATTTGTAGGTTAATTTTATAAACGATTTTCGCTTTTTCCTTCCCTCCCCAATCCAGCTTATAAACCTTTATAATTTCAAGGATTCCATCGCCAATTTGCTAAAAGATTCAACATTTGTTTATTATGGATGTAACTCCAAATAAAATGGCCATAGGTACTAACCAACATAGTTAAGGTAGAGCTTGGACTATGACCATGAATATGAATATGGATATGAATATGAATATGGTATGAGTATATGTCCTTATTGGTGCAAAGCAGCTAGTACTTTAAACCTGTATAAAACTTTAAAAAACTAATCGTGTTAACTAATAGAACGCCTTGTTTAGAGGTGGCCTTGTTTTCACTACTGCATTTGTGCTATAATGAATGGTGTCGCAGACCAATGTTCATATTATGTTTGACAAAAAGCCTGCTTCATACAAGCATATTCGCTTTCTTGAAACGCCGAGTATTCTTCGGTATGTGACAGTATACACTCTATCAGGTTACTTCCCCAATATGTTACATTTCTTTAGTTGATAATGAACTTGTAATTTTTTTTTGCGTCTTTTGGGATGGGCTGTGAACATCTAAATCTGTGTTGAAGAGGGTATTTTGGTGATGATGGTTGTTTTGAACTATGTAATTTAGAAGGAATTGTAGCATTGATTTCAAATCATATACAATAGTTAAAAGGTATTATGCTTTACAAGCCAGTAATTTTCTGTTTTCTTCCAATCCTGGCTTTATTTGCACCAAATTCGTAAATTGTTTTAAACGAAAAACTGTAAAATTTCAGCAAAAATACGCGCTTGGACTTGAACAAAAAGAAAGAGTACCAAAAAAATCCAATCAACGTAAAACCCTTAAAGCCATCCGGGACTCAGATTTTGAGATATTGCTAACTTTACGTTTTTGTACAACTTTGATATTAAATCATCCAAAAAATACACACAGCTTTATATAGCTTCAAGCTATCAGCTGATAACTCTAAAAACTAACAGTTTATTTATATTCGAGTTTCCAACTCTTTCATAGATGCTTGCTGCATTACCAAAGCTTCAATCAAAATGAATATGGCCAGCATTTGTTATAAAATGCCGAATCTTTTTTTATAGTTGAGAATTGGGTTCCAATGTATCCTAGCTTAGTCAAGTTAACCAATTTGTAACAAAAATAAGATTGTTGCGAAAAAATTCACTCCACCTTAAAAGTATAACTGCGATTAAAGTAGTGTATCATACATAAAAGAGAAGTATATATGCAGGCCAGATGGTTTGTGTTTTTTTATTATTACAAACTATCAGTACAGAGGATGAAGAGAGGAAATGACGCATGTTGTGTGCCTCTATTTTTATATTTGCTCAAAGAATTCTGGAGGTTATAACGTGAAAACCGAGATGATCTTACTGATCTCTTGGTCATCGTTCCCTAACTACACTTTCAGAGACATCTTATTTTTTTGCATCCAAATCATTTCACACCGCGACACACGATCTACTCAACATATTTATTTTGTTTTCTTAGCTCCTGGTTCGTTTCTAGCATGTAAGGAATAACTAAGGACTGATAGGCAAAACGTTTTTTAGATACACCATTATTTGCGATCTACGGAATTTGTCAAATAATAAAACATCCATTATTTGAACAACTATCGGGTCCAAGAATATATCCAGCTAAAAAAAAATGATGGATTGACAATTAAAGGCGTTCAAAAAAAATAAACATCAATGTCTCTTCTTCCCTCCCCCTTTTCTTCCTAAGTCTAATCTGGTAACTATAAGGAGGGATAGCAGGATTAACTGCCTGCTATACGGGTGCGTTTATGTGTTTATACTTTTTTCACAAATATTACTGTGAAATATAAACATATTTCGTCTTTTTCCTTTAATCACCAAGCTGTACAAAATAGTTACCCCAGGTACCACTGCAATTTACTTTTTTACTTTTACTTTTGCTTTCGTTGATACCAAAAATACTTGTTTTTGTCGTATTTGGTGAGGTTAAGATCAAGCACACAAAAGTTTTGTAATACCTATTAGCCGGCTTTCAATAAAATATTTCTAACCATCCATACCACATTGGCGCTGTTGGCCATACTATTCGTATGAACATGCCTCTGACCATCTGTATCAAAAAAGAGAAACATACTATAGTTAGTATCTGTTTCTAACACAACTTTTACTGGGTGTTATTTTGACCAGCAAAATTAAACCTATTGGCTTTGTATACTACTCAAACATAGTTAGCGAAATTGATTGGTGTGCTGAATATATTTATATATATACAGGGATTGGCCTGCAACTTAAAAAAGTCTCTACAAGTAACTGTCAGTGTTAGCTATCCTAGGCAAAACATAAAATGTCATAATTGGTTTTGCTGATTTAAGTATTTATTTGTAATATACACGAACGCTAGTTAAAAATACAACCAAAACAAAAAAGAAAGATTAATATAGCGATGCTGCTAAATTATACAAACCGGGGATGATCACCTGCTACTGGCGCATATGAGACTTGTTTTCTCTTCACTTCTTTTATCGATTACATGTATATGTATAAGTGTAGGTGTATATATATAATTTAAACCTCCAAGTGTAAAATTTGTTCTTTGAGAGATCGACTTTTGAGAATTTCCCTTCAAAGTCATACAAATAATAATAACCGTATTTACAACCACGACATTAATAGAAGATCACAAAAAAGTATCTGTTAAGAAAGAAGAAAAAATGAAATACTTATTGGTATTGGCACTAGCCGATATTGTATCATCAGCTATAACCCTATCAAGTGGGCTTAACTGTTTAAAGGATAAATGTGAAAACGATTTTACTAAAACAGGCTGTGTAGCAAAATGTTTTAACGTTGAAAAGCCTCCATACAACATATCTGGAACAACAAACTTGTGTGTACGAGTATGCGATGAGGTGGATACTGAAACGATATCGCGTAATGCGTGTAAGGCATCTTGTATAAATAACGCATTCACGTTAGCGGGGGGAAGTGCAATTTTGAATGAAAATGGTGAGGTTGATGATGTTAACGCAAAGGCTAGCAAAAAGCGTGAAAAGAAGAAAAGACAGGAGTCGAGGAGCACTTCATTGTCTATAAGCCCTGTTCCAATAATGGCAACCACAACAGCAGTTTTAGATCAAGAAAATCGCACCTCGACAGCTACAGGTACTGATACACACTCTACAAATATAACAGCGACTGATATCACACAGGATGTCAACATAACAAATACCAAAACCACCTCAAGTGTCGCTGCGAGTACTTCTAACGATAGCAGTAGTTCCAATACTGGAAATACTGAAACAACCAGCCTGAGCTCAGCGACAGCCGTTGAAATGTACAAATTTGCCATGTTTTCGCTAATAGGTTTCCTTTTATACCACAACATTATTTGAATAGAACTAGCTGAGTTAATAGCTTAAAAGTACTCTTTATGAGTATGTGTTTAAATGTGTGCTTGTGTTATTCGAGTTATACATTACCTTTAAATACAAAAAAATGGTTTGTTCATTAGGCAGTATCAAAGTTATTAGAAACAAAACCCGAATAAAAAAGACTAAAAAATGAAATACAACAAATGGATGGTTATTAGGCTGTGAACGTTCTCTGATGTTCTTGCGATTAGGAGCGAGGTAGTGTGCCAGAGCTCAATATTAAGCAGGGTGTGATCGAATCAGTAATATTTTACAAGTGTTTTTAGAATGAACAAAGATGATGCTTTTACATAGTATTCATATGTAAATTATATACATATATATATTTTTATTTATTTTTTTTTTTGTAAAAAAAGGTTTTGGTTTTGTAATTTAACAACAGATAAAGCTATAGAAGGTAACCCAGTAGTGTGCTTAAATTGCTAAAGTGGCTAATGATGATAATAAAATAAAAAGCAAGTACAGATTCTTGGCTCATAAATGATATATATTCTATTTTGTTTGAAAGGGGAGAGACGATGTACAGTATGAGCGGGTGGGTACCATCTCACGCTTCGAAAAAAGTGACAAAAGATAATCAACATCAAGTAGATTATGTGTTTATATGGAATCAGTTTACTAGAGGAGACTATTGTGTTTTATTTTTATTTGAATTTGGATATCTTGTATGTTTTAGACGGAATGTGTGTTGGATAAAGTTTATTTTTTTCAGATACGACAGCGCTGATATAGCATGGCTTTGTGAAAGGAAACCTTTCCTTGAGACGCGTTCCATTCTGGTAGCAAGAAAAAACAAAGGCAAAAGAAAGGGTGGGGTGAGGGGGAGGAGTATGTACACATAAGAAGCAAATGGCACTCTATGCTTTGATCTATGTTGAGCAGATTAAGTCAATAACAACCTACAGCAAAAAAGATTCGCCTGCAAAGCTACAGACAAGCAATATTATTTACGGAGTGACATCACTCCTCAACCAATTGTCAGTTTAACCCCCCCCCCCCCCCCC
>LSSK01001530.1:0-15642 GCA_001969505.1 Zancudomyces culisetae
TGAATCTGTTGATCAAGCTTTATAAATTTCTAGTATCTTTACTATACTGTTTATATATATATTTTTTTGTAGACGCCTACTTTTATTGTTTAAAGCCTCAAGTACCAGACCGATGTGTGTTTAAATTTTTGCCTTGATCTAGCCCAAATTAGTTTACTGTTTTTTTTGACAAAAAATCTATACTTGATCCTGGATCTTTTTGTTCACCCGAATCCCGCTAATTGTTTTTATTGCTCTATAAGACTGAAAAGTGACCAGTTTCCAAAAATAATTAGATAGTAATGTCCTAGATATTAATGTATATTCTACAGATTATTGCAATAAGCTAAATGATAACTTTGCACAATTTTCCGCATATCTCAAACTTGCCATGCCATTTTTTTTCTATCCACAAATCAAATCAATTTATGCTTTTGAAAAATAGAAGACCAAGAGGTTTTGAGCCGAGTCAAACTCCAATTGAATGCTGGCAAACCATGTTATGTTATCATTTCTTATTTTCTCTCTTTATTTCGCTATGTTGACCAAATTTGCGAGCGAATTAGATGTCAGCTATTTTTTTCTTATACTCTAATAGTAGGTCCCAAGTTCTTGAACGCATAGTCAAATATAAATGCAAAACACATGTGTGCGATAGATATCCTGAACTTTTGTGTGCCTAGATTTGATTTACCACATTAACCAAGAATCAGATTTCAGGGCATCAACAACGTAATATTTAAAAACAAATAAATCACATTTGAATAATTGGAACAACCGCAAAATTTATGCTTCCTCCTATTGACTATGTTGCGTGTATTCTAGCTCTTTTTTATTTCTTTTACCAAAGGCACTAAGTGCTAAGCGTTAAACAAAAAAGGTGCTGCTGTATATTCTCAACTTTAACTGATCATGTATAGCTCTTGTTTACGAAAGGCACAATATTTTTTAGAGGAAACATAGTGCGAAAAAGCAATACACTCATGTTTGTTACATTTGCCTTGTCAAAAAAAAATTTTTTTTTTGCATGAAATTATTTTTTCTATAACGTTCCAGCCCAGAGTTCCAAACACGAAAAACGGAATGTACAAACTCTAATGCACATGAAGGACAATAAGTGGTTAAAGCATGCTTTATTCAGACCCACCAAACACATCATTCCCCAGTCCAGACCAATATGTGGATATGAGTGAATCCAGCTTGAAGTACGGGTATTTATTCCTATAAATGAACAGTTATAAGTCACTAAAAAGCAAAGTCAAGATATCAAACCAAGCTAAGGACTTTCAACCAAAAAAACGAATAAATAAATTAAAGGCTGGTTGCTTTTTCATATTTAACGATTGTTGGTATGCTATGCTTAGTAATTCCAGCTCAACGTGCTAATTCCAACATCGTCGTGTGGGTTCTTGATTGTATTTCTGTTGATAACATCTGATACCTTTTCACGTACCCCGACTTTGTCGGAATATAGCTTGGCAAAGTAATTAATCAGCTCTTCCTTAGAAAATGCATTGTCTCCAGCATCTGGATCCTCACCAGTAACCACCGCACGGATCTTTTGTTCGGATGGCAGGGTATATTTGCTATATGGGTGCACCATAAAGTCGATATCGTTATAGAATTCCAACGCTACCTCTTTCACTGGGTTCAAAAAGTATTGGGTGCGGATTTGGTCCAAGGAGACTTCTGGGAGAGTTGCTGGACTCCATTTTGGTGCATTTGACTTTCTAACTAGCAACTCGAAAACACCTTCAACAAAATCATGGTTGTGTAGCATTTTGTTGGTTAATTGTGACTCCATATTCATGCAGTCTTTCATACTTAGGTTCTTTGCCAGATGCAACAGCTCCAGGTTTACCTTTAGCGATGTTGGACTCATTTTTGCCAACAAAGCCAGGGTTTCCTTTGCCCATTCAGCATTATCCTTCTCATTATTCAAAGCCTCAATAATCTCCTCCATCGTTTTGAATTTGAAGCACTCTTTTATCGAGTTCAAAACTGGTGCTAAACTGTATCGGTGTTGATACTCGGATTTTCCAAAGCTTGACTCCTCAACAAATTCTTCTATAGCCGAGTTGACCACGTCCATGTTGTCGTTTGGTAATTCTTGTAATCTTTGCTCCAGAATTGGAAGACGTTCAGATGGAACGTAATGCGTAGCAAATCCTGCATAGAATGCATCAATTCCCTTAACCCTGGCACCTGTGAGTGCTAGATAGGTTCCCAGGTTTTCGTCAAGTCTGGATAGTATAAATGACCCACCAACGTCTGTGTAGAATCCTATCTTGGTCTCTGGCATTGCCAGCATTGTGTTCTCTGTTGCTACCCTAAATGGTGCATGCACTGAAATACCTACTCCTCCCCCCACTATTCATTTCCATAGTTTTACTTGTTAAGTTCAGATCATATTTGCTTCATTTTACGTTGGAGCTGCTACTTACTTGTTATTCCATTCATCAGTGCGATCACAGGCTTTGTCATCGATGATAGTAAATGGTTTGTCTGATATTCCTTTTTAAAAAATTCCATGGTAGCTGGATCGGTATTGTTTTTGGCAGCCCCTACAGTTTCGTTGTTTAATATATTTTTCTGAGTTTTGTTTTAATTTACATTTAACTACATTTATGAGGCTACACGATCCTCCAATCCAGTCATATACATTAAATTAACGGGAAGGAGGAGGAGGTCTCTTTTGCACTTACATACTACATCTCCACCAGCACAATAGAATTTATTGCTGTTAGCCTTAATTATAATATTGTTGACTAGTTCCGACTTGCTCCATTCCTATACGGTTTAAAAATGCATTTGGTTAGTTAAACTAAAATAATTTGTGGTCCAGCTGCTCCCCCCCGTTCCACAATGATATTTGTCGTTTTTTACCTGTAAATTCTTCGTGATTTCATCAAGCATAGGTCGATTCAGTGAGTTATAAACCTTAGGTCTGTTGAGAATCATATATCTGGTCCCCAGTGCATTAGATTTCAAAACCTCTGACTATTTTTAAAATAATAATATTGTTATACCGAGCAATTATAAGCACTTTTTTCTTTGTTTTGATCAGATCAGGGGGACTTGATTGATGCCAAAAATTCGTATTTTATAGATTAATGCCAAAAGTTTAAATCGAGCATAGTTAAAATATAAAGGTATATACAAATCCCGGTGTCACTAGACCCTGAGTGTGTATCTTTTTGTGTGTATTCAATAGAATAGAAAAAGTGTGAATCTAGCTCTCTACTTACGGTTGAAACTCGAGTGCTTGTTGAAAACTTCAGCCCTTTGGCATTCAAGATCTTGGAGGGTTTAAGTCTTGGTGTCAACGATTCGAATCTTAACATTGTGTCAAATATATATAAATTCTAATATATTTATTTCTTATAGAAAAAATGTGTTATCAACCAAAGCAGCGCTGTCTTTTCCACTTTCTTTAAAACTTTTTTTTTTGGCGCCATTTCATTATTTGCGATGATTTTTTTTCAATATCAACTAATTTTAGCTGGATTTTCAATGTCATTCCAAACTTGGTCTGAAATTCCATAAAACAAACCCAGGCCCATTTTTAGTTTTCCAAACAACTCCACTATCAAACTTTTTCAAACTTTATTGCTGTTGTTTGAGGTGATTTCATATTGAAAAGTTGCCCATGTGATAAAGATAGTGCCAGATTATTCAGCTCATCCGACTAGTTTGCTAGAGCATGCTAAAATATGGTTATATAACTGAATATCTATAACCAGTGATACGAAAGTATATGTTATTTAGAGTTTATTACAGGGAAGAGTACCAAACACACCCTACGCACAAAAGTCAAAAGTCAGGTAAAATTCTATAGCCCAGCACACCAATGTGTTTTGGCTGTATTTTCTTGTCTTTGGTTTTCGATTTTCAACTGAATACTTTTTTTTTTTTGGAGAAAAATCATAAACATGGAAACGAAAAATGATGAATAAATTAATGCAATAAATAAACCAAGTATTTTTCAAGACAATAAACCCTTGTTCACAAGTTCCAATTCTTATTTCAATTCTAAATTTTCAACCTAAAGAACCATACCAAAGCTTGAATATAGTTTGAAAAATGGGGATCCTTGAAAAAATAGCTGATATCGAACAGGAAATTAGCCGCACCCAGAAAAACAAGGGTAACTATCGCATTTAATTTGCATTCAAAACTCGTCTACCTTTGTCGATCCGCGAAATTTTCCAGATCTAATCCTTTAAAATATAATCTTCTATAGCTACCGAGCATCATCTTGGTCTGCTTAAGGGTAAATTGGCCAAGTATAGAGCAGAATTACTGGATGTTAGTACTGGAGGTGCAAAGGTAATGTACTACTAACAATTCTTACTGCTCTTCGCTTTTTAATCACTGATCCTTATTTCAATACTTTTTGCTGAAAAAGATGTGAATGTTTTTTGAAACAATAAACAAGTAAACTAATAAATGTAGGGCGAGGGTTTCGATGTCTTAAAATCGGGAGATGCTAGAGTTGCATTGATAGGATTTCCCTCGGTTGGTAAATCCACCCTTCTGAGTAAACTCACAGGAACCACTTCAGAAGTTGCATCGTATGAATTTACAACACTGACCTGCATTCCCGGAAAGTTCATGTATCAGGGAGCCAATATCCAGATACTTGATCTTCCTGGAATCATCCAAGGTGCTTCAGAGGGTAAGTCATCAACTATTGCTCTTTTTCTCTTTAGAAGGGTTTTCAGCCAAGGAACAGTCATGCTGTTAACGATGTGGAAAGAATCAGCGATACTAATACTGCTGAAATATTATGAAATTTAATAGGAAAGGGGAGAGGTAAACAGGTTATATCAACAGCAAGAACATCAGATATGATATTGATGATGCTCGATTCCACCAAATCACATGCACAGCGGGCACAGTTGGAAAAGGAACTTGAAACTGTTGGAATTCGACTAAACAGGAAGATTCCAGATATATACTATAAGGTCAAAAAGGGAGGTGGTGTAAGTTACAATCCCATAGTCAAACAGAGCTATTTGACAGAAAAACTAGTAACTGAGATTCTTCATCAATATCGTGTTTTTAACGCTGAGGTTTTGGTTAGACAAGATGTCACTGTGGATGAGTTTATTGATGTGATTGTTGGAAATCGTATTTATTTGCCATGTTTGTATGTCTATAACAAAATTGATGAAATCACTATTGAACAAGTCGACAAAATAGCTAGAGAAGACAATACCTTAGTAGTTAGTGTGGAACAGGATTTAAATCTGGACGAATTGAAAGAGCAGATTTGGAAAAGATTAAATCTACTTCGGATCTACACAAAGAGGGCATCCGAGTATCCCGATTTTGATGAGGGTTTGATTTTGAGAAGTGGTGCTACGGTTGAAACTGCATGCCACTCTATCCACAGATCCTTGGTTGATGACTTTAAATACGCAGCTGTTTGGGGAACCTCCACTAAGCACAACCCTCAGCGAGTTGGAGCACAACACAAGTTGGAAAACGAAGATGTCATCCAAATCTTCAAAAAGTAAACATAACCTCTGTGAGTTAGTATATGTTTTTTACATTTTTATACCGAGATTTTTTTCCCCACTAGACTATTGAACACGTAGCAGCATATTAGGCTACAAGACTGTTTTTTTATTATTTTGCAACTTGTGTGCGAAATATACGACGTGCTATACCTTTTCTCCTTTGACGCTTCTTTTCTACGAAAACATTGCTGTGAACAGCGGTGAGTAAAGGTGTTTTAGATACTTTTGGTTTGGAAGTGAACGGTGTGGTGCAACGACACTAGTTCTGGGTGTGCAGTGACTAGTAGGTGCATTGGATCAGTTTTTCTTAGCTGTTTACCCTGCCTTTCGTATAATACAGTTTGTGTATTGTGCTGAGTACGAAACTACTATTCAATTCTGAGTGTTTGAGCGGGTATAATTATTAATTGGAGTTGCTGAGATGGGTTTTTTTTTCTTCATGCAGTGGCTAAATCTACAACTATATCTGAAATAATCAACAGTAAAAGCTAATTGCAGTTTGGATTGTGGCTATAAAACCCTAACATGACTTTGGGTGTAATAGAATGACTCTGTCTTGTTTGTTCTCAGTGGAATGTGGTTTGATTATTATCTAGCCAATTACACACTAGAGCACTGCTAGATATTTATCTGCTGATTTTTTTTTTCTGTTTCCCCATACATATTCTAGTTCCGGTTCCATGTTTGCGAATCACATGTTTTCTGGCCATTGTTTTTTTAATTGTGCTTTAATTAAAAGTAAAACCGGAATCAGGATGGAAGCAAATATAATCGCGACAGAAATCGCGATATTATCCAGGATGATTTTGAGGTATTAGAGGGGGAATTTTTGGTTAAGCGAAGTGGGAAAATGGGGAAAATGGGAAAGGAACTTTATGGCGCAATGCGGCAATTATCTAAGCGGCTATGGACACGGAACTGATAAAAATGGAACTATAGTATATTAATTGAAATAAAGCCGCAAGGGTTACAAAAGCATAATACTCATTAAACACACCAAGACAAAACAACAGTTGGAGAAAACATGCTCTGATGTTGACAGTAATAGTTCTGTATTTACACACATATACATTATTATTCTGTTTTCGCAAACGCAAGTAAAGTGGTAAAGTTGT
Organism: Zancudomyces culisetae; assembly: GCA_001969505.1. Lineage (NCBI taxonomy): Eukaryota > Fungi > Kickxellomycota > Harpellomycetes > Harpellales > Legeriomycetaceae > Zancudomyces > Zancudomyces culisetae. The sequence continues at coordinate 6,620 of LSSK01001530.1, forward strand.
TTATCTGCTATACTTATTTTGCTTAAAGTAGGGAATATACAGGTAAAGTAAAACGATATGGTATGATGGGATGGGATGGAATGAGATGGGATATAACGTGGTGACTTTCCATCTTCATGGTTAATCTAGTGCACACCAACCTCAATCGGTTTCCCAAACAGGTGTAATATCCAAGATGCATGTGATTTAGGAATGGTATAGTTTAAATATGGTCAAAGTAAAATGGTTGCCAGCCTATCAAGTATAGGTTCTGATTAAATTAAAGATGCTTTTAGTGGTGTAGTTAATGCCCCTTTTGCGGAAAAAAGTGAGGTCAAAAATACCCCCACCTCCCCCCCAAAAATAGTGTAGCTGAATGTACTATGTAATGGTAATTTAAGTTTGACCTGTCATTTCAGGCTTTAAATGAAAATCATCATATCCAAAGGAATAATCATTTGTAAAAACAGATTCGTTTTGCCCGTGTGACCACAGAATAAAAAATGAGTTGATAAAGAAATGAGTCCATTCCCCCCTTCCCCTTTACCCTTACCCCTTACCCTCTCAGAGAAAAGCCGACAGGATCATAAAGAGAAAACAGTTTTCATTGCTTCTCTTTTTAGAGGTTTGATTGTAAATATTCTAGGAGTGAGCTGAGATTATGCCACTTTTGTGTTTTAGAGTGTTTGGAAATGAAAATCACTGGTTAGAGCAAAACCAGAAGCATATTTACACCTATTGCGTTATGCATAAACAATGAGGCAGACGCAACAAAATTCCACTCGCTATTTAGTATCCTTAATTCCTCTCCACTGTAAATAAAAGCAAGTTGTTATATTGAATAGCACCTGACTATTTTCTAACAAAGTAAATATTTCATTCTCTAACCTGTTTTCAACCATTTGTAATAAATAGATCTTGTTATCTTGCTTTCACAGTTACAAAAGATACTGGCAACAGCTATTTTTTTCATTAGAAAAAATAACAATAGCCGCAAAGTTTATAGGGAGAGAGCGAATGTGGGTGAAAATAATTACGAATATTATTTCTTAGGATTCCAAATTGAAAAGGAATCGAAAATGAAGAAAATCTCACCAATTAGCTAACTTTGTAAAATTGCCTACTTTCATTAAGTCGTCATTTGTGCTCATTACGAAACAAACATGTTTTGCAAAAACATTATTTCATAATATTGTGATTGTAAACTGGATATGCCCAAAGATCAAGTTATCGGCTCAAGTTTCACTATTTTATTCGAAATAGTTCATTTTCATTTTCATATTCATATTCATATTCAAGATTATGGTTGGATTCTTAATTTTTTTTATCAAGGCCCTTACTTGAATTGTTTTCTATTTAAGTTGTGCACAGAGAAAATACTCTGTAAAAAAAAATAAGAAAAGGATTGAAGGTTTATATAGTCAAAGCCAGTATAATATTACACATACATCTACTAAAAAACGGTATATCTTTATTAAAACTACACGATAGCCTCAAAAACGTGGGTAATGGAGTGGAAAATCGATTTTGAATAATTATCTTTAGCTCTGGAAACAAGACACTTTTGGTTGAAAATATCCATTAAATAGTAAATAATATACCATACACAAGAAAATGAAACTAAGAACACATACAACACGTGCTCTCAAGAAATATGCTGAAAAGGATATTCGGAGGGTTTCGGTAAGTACCCAAAGCTTTGGTACATTAATTTTGTATTATGTATAACTGATGAATGCAGTGTATATTAGTTTTATCTTTTCTAAACAATAATATTAATAATAGCTGAGTCAATTGTACACACTGGGAAGATACATTCTAAAAAAAGACTTGAATGATTACAGAGTATTTGAGATCCCAACAAAATTTCTATATGAAGAGCTACCAATAAGACTTTCGCAGACAATAAAAGGAATATGTTCAGGGTTATCACCATATGCCTTACATCGGATACCCGAGTTTGACTACATATTGAAACGAACGGGTGACAAGTTTCAAAAACTTATAAGTCTGCCACCACCGGTAGACGTACAAAGCGATAGGGAGTTTACAGCAGTATTGGAAAATATGAAGACATGGCAACAGGAAAATCTACAAATAGTACACCGTGGACTAAGGTCACTTTCTGAAGCAATAGCGAGGGATGACCCGAAAATAGTACCAGGATATCTATTAGGGGCAAACAAACAGATGTTGCAGCAGAACGCATCAAATTATGACAAGGTGAGCGTGAGCATTGAAGAGGAAATGTCAACAGGGCCCAAGAGGAGGGGAGGCGCCAGTCCAGCGATTAACAGCAAAGGAGAAATTAAATACCAATTCATGGAAGATGAACTGGGTATAGGTGCAGGGCGTGGAGGACAACAAGCTGGAGTTGGGTTAGCAGATACAGAGTATCTGGGTGAAGACGAAAGTATATTTGCAGAACACAAAAACACTCGATTTTTTGACTGGTTTTACTCGATGAACTTGGGAACGCAGCTGCTGATAGAAGATCAGCTTAGTGTTAGAACCAACAACCAGAGCTATGTAAAGAAAATTCATCCAACAAAGGTGTTACAAAATGCTGTGGAGACAGCTCGAGAGGTAGCAAGGAGGCAGTACAAGTAAGTTCAGTACAATATCGATTTATTTCTGTTGTTTGTCTGGCAACAAAAGTGACGAGAAATTATATTTATTATCGATATGTATTTAAACTGTATTAACTTTTGATTAAATGAATAATTTACATAGTAAGGAGCCACCACAAGTAGAAATAATATCACCAAAAAAGGAAATCACAACAGTATACATAGAACCGTTCCTGCAGGGAATCTTGCTGGAACTCTTGGCGAATAGCATAAGAGCAACTATGGAATTCCATGGGAACACAACGAACTATCCAAACATCAAGGTAGTGATGATCGAGGGAGGAGAAGACGTCACTTTCAAGGTATCTGATGAAGGCGGAGGAATGCCACACAACAAGATTTCGAATCTTTGGTCGTATATCAAACCTAATAATAGCAGCCACATGATGCTCGAAGGTTGCGACAGCACCATACTCGATGTAAAGGATGTTCCATTATACGGATATGGGTGTGGATTGCCGTCAGCGAGACTTGTCGCCCGATATTTTGGGGGTGACCTGAGCGCAGTATCGATGGAAGGGTATGGTTCTGATTTCTATTTACATTTGCTTAAAGCAGGAAATGTCCAAGAGTGTACACCTGATTTGCACACCATTAAAATGATATCTAGTAGTAGTAGTAGCAGTGTATATGAGCTTATGGATAGTATTTACCATGGCTCTAGCTAATTTCGCATTTATAGCTTTTAAACTTGTGATTTAGTTTTGATTGTTGATTAATTCTATGTTTTGTAATTCCTCCTTCAGGCTCTTCGGCTAAATAAAATAGACGTTTGATTCTTGAATGAACCAGTCCCATTGTGCACATTACACATGGCTCTTTAGTCGTAAAAACGTCATAACCTAGGCAGAGATACCCTTCCTCGTGCACCTTCACCCGATTATCGCCATCGCCATCATCATCACCATCACCGTTACCATTACCAATCTTGGCAACTTCCTCCGCTGCTGTGCCGTTTATACCTACTTCTGTTAACATTATCCTTTCCTTTTCCTTCTCTTTTTCGCCTTCCAAGCACTTTCTTTTTTTATCAGTCCTCTCAGAAACAAGGTTATCAGCCACTAACTTTATACACATCATTACAGAGTGTTTTAGCGGGTTATTGCTGCTTTTGCTTTTGTCACCTGACAAAAATTGGCTTTCTTTTTCCTCTGCCCGAGTTATAATTGTACCCACATTTCTATCACCAGCCTTAGCACCATTTTCTCCAAGATCAATTGCTTTTACAAGGTTTTTGTATATATATTCTGCTTCTGTATCCGAAAACCTTTGATTCCTATTAAATACATATTCATTGATGAGTAAAGGAAAAAATACTGAATAGTGGCGCGATTATACATAGAAAATCAACATTTTCTTACAATTCTTTGTTCTCTCTAAACACTATCCCACTCCAGCATTTTTTCCACTCCATTAATTGCTCTTTGGTAACTGGTGCATATTTTGGCACCTTTTTAACACTGACTTGACACTCTATACCTTCTAGTTTCTCGTTTACTTGCTGTATATCTATATCCGTTACCTTGCAGATAGCCACATTCAGAAGCTTTGGATTCTCTATTTTGTCGCAGTATATCAAAGTATGATAATTATCAGGCTAACTCTTAGGTAAAAATGCTATCATACCTTCCGACTTTTTGACCCTTTTTAAATGCTCGAGATTCGTCAATAATGGAAACGTTTTAAGTGTATTGCTATTTAGCCAAAAAAATCGAGATGTAAATTCTGAATTCTCAAGTTATCTCTATTCGTTATCATCTCCCTTACTTGATAAAATCGTTAACTAATCTTGGTGCTAATTCCACAACATACACATCGACTATTTGTTTTTGGATATTTAAATATAATCAAAAATTGAAGGAATATAAATCAAAGGATAGGGTAAATTTGTGGTATTTTTTTCAGCATTATTTACCTGTTTCTAAACCTCTAGTCTCTTGAATCGTTTTCGAGGCTTCAATAGTCAGCTTCGAATCGCCTATAGTGTACTCCATGTTTGTATAAAAGCGTAGAAATAAAGTAAATATATAATAGATTCGTTGAGCTGTATGAATTTCACTTTTCTTAAAAAGTGAATTGCTTCCCAACTCAAATCGATCAACTTCAAATCGCTCATTCATAACCATCTCCCATAAATGACCCGGCAGCTTATGCCAAAAAAAAAATTTTTTCCAACATTAGCTTTGCACATTCCTGCAGGTAAAACTCTCAACATTCTAATCAACAGCCAAGTAGAGCTGGTGATATTCAAATAAATTGTCTGAAAAAAAAATCCGCGCTTGACTGAAACCACCCCCCCATTCCTCCCCACATACTATACACACATTCCAGCTTTAATTTATTGGAGAAAAGACAATTCCCATACCCAATAATTGGACGCTAAAACAAAAAAAAACAAAGCACCAGTTTTGAAATTCAGCACAGTTTTCCAACCAACTCGGAATTCCAAAATACCATTTGCTTTCAATAAAGTATGAGTAAATTGCTGTAATGTTATTAATTTAAAGAGCAGATTCCATTGAACCAGGCTTAATAACAAGAGCTATGCTGTACTTATAATATATCAATGTAATTTGAATAAAAATACCCTTTTAATTTTTGGCGAAATTTACAAGAAGGAAGATATATCTACCTTTATAAAATAAAATAAATCTCTCAAGTGAGCGAGAGGGACAGCATAAACATCGAAATAGGAATGGAAAAAAACACAGAAAATGTAGAAAAAAAGGAAAAAGAGGAAAATGGAGATAAGAGTAAAATACTGGAGCAAGTAAAGTTAGAAGAGCAAAATAATAACAGCGAGAAAAGGGATCGTGTTGAGGATCAGAACGAGGAGGTGGTGGAGGAGGTGGAGGAAGAAGAAGAAGAAGAAGAAGAAGAAGAAGAAGAAATGGAACCTATTCTGGAGTATAAACAAGTCAAGGGCGATTTGGTAAAGCTATATGAAACAGATTCAATAAGTACAATGGCTATTACAGACAAATTTTTGGCAAGTACTCAATTTCTTTTAATCAAAAATTAAAAACACGTGTATGTTAACATTAAGGAAATTGATATTTAGCGAAATATAAAAAAATAATACTATTAAAACAATAGGTGGTGGGAACACATGGAGGGTTTGTTTACGTGATTGACTGCGAGGGAAATATTGCAAGGAAATGGCAGAGCCACAGAGCAGCAGTAACCAGTGTAGCAGTAAACACGAAAAACGAGTATATAGTTAGTGGTGGCGAAGATGGAAAAGTAATATTACACGAACTTTTTAATAACGAACGAAAAGTAGTGGCTGATCATAAAAGACCTGTGAAGGCTGTCGCTATCGAGCCGGGGTACAGGGAAGGAGAGGGGAAGATAGTTTCAGGTGGAAAACTAGGATCGCTTTTACTGCATGAGGAGAGACGATGGCCATTAAAAAAGCGAACACTGGTTCTTGATGAAAATAGAGGGACCATAATGGAAGTTGTGTGGAAAGGAAAATATTTAGCGAGTGGGAATGAGCAAGGAGTGATAATATACGATATGGATACATTGGTAGGGCTAACTATGGTGGAAAGGGTGGAAAATAGCCCAATGACGGAGCTTTATCCGTGCAGAATCAGTTGGGAACAAAGTGGAAGGGTGGCAATAACATGGGGGCAGTATGTGCAAATTGTAGAGCTCAATACTGTGGCAGGGAAATTAGTGGCAAAGGTAGTAAAGGTGATAGAAAGCGACAAAGCAGTGATAGGGATATCAGTATATGGGCAGAGCGAAGAGAGGCTCCTTGGAGAGGAAGAGAAATATATGATGTTGGTGCATGGAGGAAATGTTTCAAAAGAAGTCGAAATGGCAGTGGAAAGTGAAAGGGGAGATGATGCAGATCTCGAAGATAATGCACCAGAGTTGCGAGTGGTGAGTAAGGAATTAGAAGAGATTACACGCGATGTACTGATGGTGCCAGGATATGAGACAGTTATAGCCAACCAATACAGATTGATCAGCAGACAAGTAGATGCTTTAGGAATAGGAGACAACAGATGGTATGTGGTCAGCCCAAAGCAGATAATCTTGGTTAAGGAAAAGACGTTTTCTCAGCATGTAGAGTGGTTGATATCTCAAAATCAAATAGAGAAGGCATATAAAGAAATTACAGAAGGAGGAAGTTATGATGCAACGGAGCTGGATGTAGCCAAAAAACAATTGGAACAGGTTGGGAAGGCGTATATTAACATTTTATTGGAAAAGAGGCAGTTCCAAGAAGCAGCAAAAGCGATAAAACTCATACTACAACAATTAAATATGCATAAAGATTGGGAGGATTATGTGTATCAGTTTGCGGCTGCAGGGGAAATAGACAAGATTGTAGATTATCTTCCGGCAAACAAAACAATATCGCCGATAGTATACGAACTTGTTCTTGGTCATTTATTGGATACAGATATCGGAAAGTTTTGTAAGGTGTTGGATAAATATGATGTGGATTTGTTTGATGCAGAAAGTGTAGAACTGGCCATGTTAGGAAAATTGCGCGACAACTGCGAAAACATAGAGTTGAAGCGAAGTCTGACCGAACTTTACGATCGTAGTGGACGGCAGGATGAGGCGGTTTTGATATACTTGGAGCTCCAAGACACCGGAATTATCGAGAGAATTGAGAAAGAAAACCTGGTATTTGCAGTTCGGAACCATGCAGAAGCAATATTGAAATACGATGAAAAAATGGTGGAAAGCAAAGGGATGAATAACGGAAATATCCTAAATCGGCTTAGCACAGCTCCAGGAGTTGGACTGTTGGTTAGAAACACTGCTGCTATTACACCCAATTCAGTGGTAACCCAGCTACTCACACACCCCAAACACTTACACACATATTTGCACACACTGCGGGTAAAGAGTCCGGACACAATGCCCACTCAATACAGCGACCTGCAGGTTGAATTGTACGCAGAGTACAACAGCGAGCTTCTACTTCATTTTCTGCGAACAGCCAACAACTACGATCTGGTGAAAGCTTGCCGTATTTGCGAAAGTCGAGATCTTGTTAACGAAACGATATACTTGTTGGGCCGAATGGGAGATTTCCGAAAGGCACTGGCATTGATACTGTTTGAGTTAGGCGATATCAACCAGGCAATATCGTTCGCAACTGAGCAGAAAGATCAGGATTTGTGGAATGATTTGGTTCGCTTTTCGGCATCAAAGGATACTGAGAACAACACCAATAGCCATCTAAACATTGCTGGAAACGACCAAATCAAGGCAGAACTGTTTTTGGCTTTACTTACAAAGGCTGACAAAAAATTTGTTAACCCCATCAGGGATTTGCTGGGGAAGCTATCAGACATGGCAAACGATATGCTGGTGGTAAACAACAACGCACATGAAAGTGAGGTGGCAAAAAGGTTGCCAAATGCTATTAAAGACTTGATTTCTCAGTATCAGACAAACCATGATTTGGGTCAGTTAGGATATACATCTATTAATAGTGATCTGAGATCCTTGATTATAAAAATATATAATAAGAGCAACAGGGGCAGAAGAATTGATGTAGAAAATGCCGTTTGTAATTTATGCAATACTGCGCTACTTACAACAGCCAGTCCATACCGAAAAGCTCCAGCTAGTGGGAAAAAAATTGTAAAATTTTTATGCAACCACTCATTCCACTTATCTTGTCTAATTCCGAAAAAGATGCTTGACAAGCTAGATATGAAGACCTCTGCACCTGTCTCGCTTAGAATGAACTCTTCGTCACCGCCATTTTCTGAGTCTGATAACATTTTAAATGCATTTAGGTATGCTAATCAAGGTTATGATGGTGACCAGGGTAGGTTATACAAGCTGAGAAGTCTTATTGTCAACAGCAGCTACCATTATGCAAGCACATTTGAATGCCCCATTTGTTGCAACAATACCATCATCAATAACAACAGCTTTGCCATTTCGGTAGCAAATACGGACTCAAGCGTCAATACCAACACTAATGCTGGTGCTGGTGCTGGTGCTGTTGTAGTTTCTCAGTCTGTTACATCCACTGGTGGTTGGGTGATTCCTGCTAAGTACCTGCCAAACAGTAATAGTTTCAATTTAAAGGCTAAAAACACAGCAACTTCCGCCGACCCCTCCGTTTTGCCTGATGTCAAGCCATTAATTTTTTAACCTTATAATTTGTTTTCTACCCTCAATTTCCCATCCTCTAGTATTACCCCTTATACCTATTTCATTGTATTTTAAAATGTTTTTCTCTAGAATTTAGTGATTTTACAGTGAACCAAAAAAAAAAGTCAAAGATATCGAACTTTTGTGTTTCTCCTCAAGGTCACATGAACACTTTTCTTGTGTGTCATAACATGCGTACTGTCTTCACTATCGTTGTACAATAAAACTCTACACTTTTTCGCCTAATCTTTAAACTTGTATATGTCTTCTACTACC